>VURO01020985.1:34853-69608 GCA_015108175.1 Pelvicachromis taeniatus
AAATACGAACATAGCTAACATGAGGCTGGGATATTTTTGCCATTGACATTGTAGCTTTTTAAATGAGCATCATGATGGGAGAGCAGCTATAACAGAGAAACTGAAGGACCCTGCACACCTATACAGCAGCAAGCAGTTACAGGTAATACAATCCACCTGGTGCATCAACTTTATAACATCTGACAGCACATATCCTGTTTACTGTGACTGGAAAAATCCAGTTTGCAGCACTGACCCACTTGTAATATTTCACCTGGCCTCCATGCCAGCACTGGGGTACTGGTTACTCTACTTTCTATACTCAGCACATTTTTTTTAAGGGGTAAATCTGGTCAAGCTCACAGCGCTCCAGTGTAGTTGGCCTGGTTCCAGTTTACCCGAAGCTGCGGGCAGCTGCGTCCCTGCCAGGCCACTAACTACCACCTGCTGTACCACCTGGAGACCAAAGAGACTTCACTTGAGGGCTCCAGGGCTGATGAATAAATCCAAATTATTGTTGATCAACGAGCCAAAGATGCACTTCGACCTGTCACTGTAAACAAATCACTAACTTCACAGCCAACACAATCTCACTGTGAGCCGGAAGCAAGCAAATTATGGCATTAATCAACTATAAGCAGATTATGTGACTCTAAATAAATTTCTAAATGATTTCTAAATGATTTGAAAGCTACAATAATGCTTTCTGAGAATTCCACAGTCTACCGGTTATTTCTCACACTAAAATTTTCATTTGTGATTTCAACATTTCGTCTTTGCAACACTTCATTTTCCCACATTTGTTTCTTGGCTTCTACCTAAAATAAAAAAAATTATGCAGCCAACAAAAACAATTCAGTGGCAGGAAGGACATCATTTGTGATGTGCTGCTGATCAGCGATGTTCAAAGGGGGGGTAAAAAGGCAGTCTAAACATTTCCACACCAACAAAAGAGAAAATAGGACCAAAGATTACTCCGGAGAGAAATTACTGAAGCTTTTTGCACAGTAAAAGCTATTATGTTCTATCATGTTTTCCATTTTTCGAGACTTTTAGAAGAAAAAAAAAAGATTTATTTCAGTCTATGAATAGAAGTCTATGTGAATATAAACTGCCTGAGGTACCTGCCAGCCTGCCAAAAAAATCTTCAGCAGGGCTCTGGTCCCAGAACTGCAGGAGGAAGACATAAACCACCAGCTCTAGTTTCACTTCAGGAAGAGGAAATAGATGCATGCTGGTATGATCCCAAAGGAGAATCATCTTTATGAAACCCTCAGGTGGAGCAGCACAGGCAGACAGTGACTCATGTGGAAGAGACTCTTTTGGGGTAGGGGTGGGGGGGTTATAGGACACAGAGAGAAGCTGCTATTTCAGGCAGTGCTCAGAGAAAAATACCCATAGCTGAACACTACATGAACCAGTGCAGACCTGCACGATTTAGATCAAAAGACATGCTGAAAAATCCAAAATATGCTTTAAGAGAAAAGTAAGAGAAAAGTTGTTGATGATGATGATGATAATGATGAGGGCTCACAGACTGGGTTCTCTTTATTGGTTAATCAGGAACTTTATGACAAGTGATCAAGCATCAGTCTGGCAGCGCTGAGCATCACCTGCCCACACACGAGCAAACACATGCCAGTCATTACGTGGCTGATTCCCACTGTGTTCCTACAGCGCAGAGATCAGAGCAGCAGCTCTTCGCTGGCCAAAGCCGACTGTTTGCAGAGATTCATCACTGTGCCTCTGCCTGCTGCCATGTGCCTCCAAAACCTCACATCAGAAACATCATCTACTCGACACAGCAATGCATCCAAACAGCAAGCAGCATCAGCAAAGTCCCTTTTCTCCCTGATTCTTTCCCTTTTGCTTTCACTCTGACTCAGTTAAAAATTTGGATGAGGTTCTGCAGAAGAGGTAGAAATTGGTTGCGGGGTGGGGGATGAATGGGTTATTTCACGTGGTATATGGCTCCATTGCAGTAGAGACTTCTTAATACCACCTCTTCTCTGTTTTATCCATTGCTCTCTAATTCATAATAGATCACAGAAGCTGATCAGATCAGACAGGAGCATCAAATAGCTGGTTTGAAACTCTATGGGATCCCTCAAAGCCCGGTTTAATGATGACATCCTCAGAACCAGGCCAGAGGTTTTTATCCAGCTCAGATAATAGGCTACTGCTGCTGGTGTGGGGGCGAAGAGTAGTCAAAAGAAAGAAACCCCAGGCAAAGTTTCTCCTTTCTCTTGTCTCTCAATAGATGGTGTAATTGAATTATCATGCATCTGATACTTTTGTGTCAAACCTTCCACTCGTCCTCCCTCCTGCAAAACATCCCAGCAGTGGCATTTGTCTTGTTTTGTCTCTTGGCTTTGAAGACAGCTGCTAATAAGAAATAGATGAAACGCAGACTGTTTAAAAACTGGAATGAAGCGCTGAATACATTTAGTGGAAAAAAGTGAGACCATAACTTAATCATTGCTCATCAGAACAAACCTAGGCTTGGCATCCTAACAAACATCAGAGCTTAATTGGCACACAAAGAGGCTCAATCCAAAAATTACAGTTGATCTTTTTACATCAAAAAAAAAAAGAAAAAAAATCACAGCACTGCAGGAGAGACAGCGAGAGAGCGAGATGATGGGAGAGTGTGAGATGAGAGGATGGGGGAGTGCGAAAGAAATGGAGCGGGAACGGGAGGGAGGAGCACTTTTAAAGAACCTTAAAAGAAAATACTGTAGTCCCTCACACTGCCATAATAACACCACAGCCCACATACAGTAAGCCTCCATCTGTGTATGTCTTACTCATCTAGTAGCCCTTTACCAGCCCACCTACTCAAACTAGTAAAATTAATTACCCGAAAAGCACGTTTCTCTTGAAGCATTACTGGTGCTTTTAGTTCATTTAGACGCTAACGCACAGTCAGCTAAATCACAGCTACCATAAATTATAAATAACAGACTTATTTTAATATGCAAACTATTTATTTTTATTTAAGAACTGATGACAAAATACTGAATATAGATGATAAAATATGCGTTACCAAAACAAAAAAAGAATTTAATTAGAGTTGCAATAAAACCAGAAATGTAGTTGTCAAATTCTGCATTGGTATAACTTCTCTTTGCAGAGATGTTTAATCTCTTAGGTATTCTCTGAGATTAAAATATGAAAAGTCTCATCCACATATCAGTGTCGCCAGAGCCTGTCCCTAACTGACACACTGGACAGATTGACAGTATGTCACAGGGCTGGCACAAAGAGACAAACAACCATTTACACCAAAGCAGGACGTTGTTCTCCTCTGAATAGGCTCAGCTCAAACGTGATTATATGATCAATCGTTTTGTGAAATCTGATTACAAAGCAGCCTTGAATTTCCCAAAATGCACACTGAGCTCTGGTGGTGAGTTTGATCCAACCCCTGCAAAATGAAGGCTCCAATATTTATTATATCCTGTCCTATAATTATAGTATACTTTCCTTTAGTTCTTTTAGTGGGAAAAACCATGTCCATGACAATATAAACACAGTCACCAATTTCACATGATAACGTCATAATATTTAAGACATTTTTAAACATGATAGAATAATTAATAAATGAACCCTAAAAAGTATGAACTTTGTGGGGTTTTGTCACTGATTGTGCTTCTTTGCCTCCAAACTGAAAGCTTGTTTCTCGTCAAAGAAATTTGAATCACATCAGCAGATTAAGTGGGTCATTTTAGCCTGGATTAGTTAAACTGCACTTGATCAACTGGGTTATTTGCCAGGAAAAACATAACAGATTGTTGCATTATGGAAATGTTGGGTTAATGAACTGATGTTAAGTGTTTTAAAATTAATTAGCCATAAACAGAATAAAAATGATTTGATGAGCTACAATCCAATTTTAACTGCATGACTCATCCCGCATAACTTGTGAGCTGACATGTTTTTGTCTTAAATTACAATTACAAACCTTTCTCCAGTTTGTAATGTCAGTTTGCATGTGGCTACTTTCTAACATACTATAGAGGACTTCCCATACTGAAGCACATCCACGCTGTTACTGAGAACTTTAAGAGATCGTGTGGGCTGGAGCGGAGGCCGTCCTTCAGTGAACCGCTCGCACTCATACCCTCAAAAACTCACACAAGCCCAGCTTGTTCTTGCATTTATGCATGATCTGCACTACCCCTTGTCCCAAGTGCACATTTCATAATTCATGCATACAGTACTGTAGCAACTGGAAATGCTACCATATCTGCATCCACCACTCTACTTCATTTCATCAGCATGTTAGACCGGCACAGGTTGCATTGACATTACACCTCACTTCCTGACCCACAAAACATCCACCTAAAGGGCAACAACACCCTAATGCAAGGGTTTCTCCTATAGTTACGGGGACTCTGTGCTCCATTTACTGACATGTGCTTGGAAATGTTGTTAATTCATGCACAAAATAAATGCAAAACTACCACAAATGCTTCGTGACACGTGATTTTACTGCCGTGTGCGACACACTTAATGTGCATTGATTGCAATCAGCATATTGCCACACCACCATTACTCTGTATTAGAAAATCCTTTACTTAGAGCTTTGTGATGGAGAAACACGTGAAGTTGCTCTAAGTGAGAATTGTGCTTTGATTGGTCAGTAGGTCTAGAAATGCATTTTACGCTACATGCCACGCTTTACCTTTCAGAAATATTCATACAGAACTTGCAGACGCTTAAGAGTCTGTTCTACTTTGTTGACATCAGCTTCTTTAGTGTCACCAATTTAGACACAGGCAGAACACCCGACACAGAAAGGCTCAGACATCAGAAGATCTGAACTCAGAACTTACTTGCTGTGAATTGACAACAGAAATTACACATAACTGAGACATTTGAGTGGCTGAGTTGTATGTCTCATAGTGCACTGTAATGCGTTTTATCATTGAGCTTTGAGGCTCACTTTGGCAGAAGCAGGCAGGCAGCGAGTGGGTCGAGATGCACCAGTTCTTCTGGTTATCCAGATGCTGTGGATAAAATCCTTACTTGCTTCAGAAGGCTGGGAGGCCATCAGCAGTTGTGGGAGGGCTGGTGGAACTGTTTTACACCTCAGACTTTATTAAAAAAGAACCCCAAAACTAATTTTCACAATTCATGACCTTTAACCTAATTAACACCTTTGGTTTGAGAGTCAAACCAGCATTTACAGCTCTAAGGTTTTAGCTCAGGATGGCGCACTGCTTTTAAATAAGTCAGGAAGTTTCTTTTTCTCACAAATCGGGAAGAAAGTAGATTTCGACAGGGCTAATAATTAAAATCGGTTGCCAGATCTGGATCGCAGTTGCATCAGTCTAATAAAGTATCATCCTCTTGGCAGAAAGAGCATCTGGTGCATGTTAAGAAGCACAGAGGCTGGTCTACAGAAGCTCGGGGGAAGAATGATGTAACTGGACAACAACACGTTACCGAGCTGCTTCATCTTGCACGATGACAGTTTATCGTTACGCAGCAGGTCACTAATTAATCTCACTTCTGATAATGTGCTGTTCCTTGCTGGGCAAACGCTAATAAATGATAAGTGAGCCGAGCTTTGCTCAGCCATTTATTACAGTGACTGGTATGGATGGATTCAAAGATACCCAGAGGTGTTATGTCTTAGAACAAGAGGACGTGGGGACTTTACAGGACTAATGCGCATTAAAGCCTTTATTAATTGATCCACTGCTAGGAAAAAAACACCACACAATCAAGGAATCTTATTCTTGAGGGTAGAAACTGTTTTCAAGTGTAAACTCTACTGCAGCCTTCAGTCTCTGACTTACAAAGTCACTGGCATCCAAGTGACTGTATTGTTCATCTGGTTTCTCTTCTGAATGTCTGACTTTCTACTGGGTGGTCCTACACTCATCTTGTCCCTTTATTCAGTTCTCTCTGTGGAGCTGAGCATTACCATAGCAGCCTCCAAGTCCGCTGTGTTGCTGAGCAGGAAATTAACTTTTACTGAGTATTTTTTTCCTCCTTTTTTTCCTCCGGTTTTGTGGACAAGAACAAAGCTTGTGTCAACTAAACCAACGTGTGTTATTAGAATATAATAAACCCCAGAACTGTCCATTATTTCAACAAAAAGAATGGCAACTAAATATACTTCAGCTACTGTAATTTAATCTTGAGAAGCTGGTGGTCAAAGCCTGTGTATCCAATCCCATTGCTTCATGAAGGCACGAGGGAATAGCTGATATCTTTTATACTATATAAAAGTGAGTTGTGATAAATGTTTAAAGCTTTTTCACATATTTTTGTAAGAGAGGAAGAAAGTTCTACTAGTTAGACATCAAAAGACTTTTTCTGAGCCCAAAACCGCTGTTTGAGTTTGAGTCCCGACCGATGCCTACTTTTTAAAAATGTCTGACATCGAAACAGTCGGAGCGATTTTAAAAGTCAGGATTAAGAAAGTTAAAGCTGGAATTCACTGATATTTCCATTTCTATAAGTCTAAATAAGTCTACGTACACATGGGACTTGTGGATTTTCGTCTCAGAAGCAGACAGCCTGACAGAGATGTTATGTTCGGGAGCGTTGCTGGATCCCAGGAGCCTTATGTTTTGATGTAGCGGGAATTTGGGCGAAGCGGAGAAAAACTGGAGCACTAACACTATTTTAAGACACAGTGGAAAATCACAAAAGTTGTTTCCATCAAACTAATATCGTCTCCTCTTAAAGTCCTTTTTTCGCTGTGGGATGCCAGTTTTCAGAATGAGTTGCAGGTAGATTTACTGTGTTTCCTAATACCCAGAGCTCATTTTCTTGCGACCCCTGTGCTTTGAGTACTGATGGAGGCCAGCTCACACGGCTACAACTGGCTTCGATGCATCGAGCCGAGTGAGCCATCATTTATGTTAAAAAATGGAGAAAGGCTCCCTGTTAAATCAATACATAAAGTACCCGCAGGATCCACGGCGAAGGCAGTGGAAGTGACAGGCCGCTTAACAAATGGACGACGGCCTCCTGGAGCCCGCTGACTCAGCACGATCCCCGGCGGAGGAAACACCACTCCCCATCCGTCCCCCTCTCCGATCAGTCAGACAGCTCGCCGTGTCTACCTGCGAACTGCTGATCAGAGGCTCTTAAATATCACCAAAGCAAAGAGTATCATTCATAAGAGGGATGAACTCTCCCGGTGCCGACGCGTTTGCTGCTGCTGGGAAAACAGCCAATATCTGAATAAACATCCCCCGCTTGCTGAAAGAGTATATCACATTTTTGACCACCGGTGGCTTTGGAGTTGCACATCATTGCAGAATGTGTTTTTGCTGTGTCCACCGCTTTGAGAATATCAAATAACCGACATTAAAAAAAAGCGGCAAAAACGATCATACACCACAGGTAGCATCCATCCATCAAGGCTGATGAGATCATAAATCCTTCTTCTTCCCAGCCAGACTGATTTCCTCTCCATTTCACCGAGATGGGCATAAAATGCAGATGAACATGCTCGCCTCTCTCCTCCTCATCTGTCCCTAAGCCACCTGTTCTATCCATCATCTAGACAGCTGTTCCTCTGCACTTTCAATTCCTGTCCCCTGTGACGCGCCGACCTTTTGCCCCGAACCGCCTGCCAACGCGCTCCCTCTAAAGCTAGGCCGCAGATACTGTTTAAAATGTTGCACCCAGGAGTTTGTAACAAAATCCACAGATATTAGACTGGGTTGCTTTGGGCGGGCAAATACACCCCAAAGCTATAAAGGTTTTCCCTGAAACAAGTGGAACAATTTGGCATAGTAGGGACATGTTGGGCCAAACCCACGCACCATAATGCTCCTAATACGTGTTCATGTGGGGACGAAACAAAAAGGGGGAAAAAAAGACACTTTTTCTGCGTCGCAATCAAGAGAAACAATAACACATGAATAATACTGAGATTAAAGCACATGCTGCAAGTATTAATAACTGACTGTGAATGGAGTTGCCATGTTTTGAACCACACACACCTGCTGTTACTAACTGCACCATTAACAGATTTCACCAGGAGAGCTGTGTGGTCATTAAAGTGAACTCAGTTGAATGGAGCACGAATCCAGTATTTTTAGCATTACTGTCAAACATATTTAAAAGCTTTCACATTGATTTCCTACCTCCGAGCAAGATGCTGGTTTATAGGCTTCACAGAATAGTGTGGCAATTAACTTGCAGAGAGCTGGAACTTTCCTGACATGGACAAACATACTTCTTTGTTAATGTGTTTAAGAACACTCTAAAATGCAGAATTCACACACTGTGTGGGGTAAACATGCAACCCTTTGGCATCAGTCATAAAGAATATAAGTAAAAAGAACAACGTACTTTCACCAACTTCTTACAGGCATTAATGGAAGCTAGAGTTTCTTTTTCTGGCCCTGTATGATCTTCGGGCACCAGGGCATTCCCTTTTTTATTGTATTGACTGTCAAACTGTTAGCTGTTATTTCAGCTGCTGTTCTGTCTGCTAATGGTGTTTGGGTCTCAGTTGGGATGCATCCATCGATCAATACATCTGTCTTTCAGCCACATGTTTATTGTGAGACCCATGTTGACTTTTGTAAACAATCCAATCCAAATGTGGGATACTGTCTCAATATGGGAACAAGGGATGACAATGTCTTGCAGTCCTGCATGAAATGGGACACCTGATTGCCCCGCATACACCGGACATGCCTCCTGTGCATGTAGGTAGAGGCAGCATTGTAAAAATGTAGAACTAAGCGGTGGTTAGGTTGATGTTTTGGGTTATCTTCCTAGGAAAAGATGAAGTGATCCAGCCATGACTAATGAGTAGCAAACTGGACTGTTTACAGTGGAGCGTCTGTGAACTTTGCTGGAGTTCAAACACAAAATCAGGATCAGCAGCCTTTCCATGTCTTCATTTTATTACAATATTCAAAAACACCAGACGCTTAGAGTAAAGTTAGCACATAAAATAGAACTTACAGCTGCAAGCATTTTCTCCTGCTTGGGGGGGGGTCAGATCATTATTGCTCCCACTGTATGTTTCTATATTTTTATACGAGCCGCTGTCATTAAATATTGTTGTTTTGTGGCGCTACTTTAGCAAGCAGCTTTAGCTGCCTTAAAGCTCTTTATGCTGTTGCCTTTAAGGGTACTCTGACATTTCAGGCTTTGAGTCAGCTGGTAATTAGAAGCCTTTTACAAACCATCAGAATTGACAAAGTCCTTCTTATATCTTGTTACTCTTTTATATGGGTTTTAATCCATTACAGCGCCTCATGTACAGTGAAGAAAATGTATTAGACCAGCAGCCAACATCAGGTGTATGACACAGCTGCCCTAAATCAACAGTACTGCTAATTACCAAAATAATTTTTCGTGTTTCTATAATGGGTAATCCACCAGCACCCACAAGCTGTTTAATCAGAATTATATTTCTGATGCTAAAATATAATTGTTGTCGTTATGTATAAATTTGCTGAAACAGAAAAAATAAACAAAAAATAGTAAAGTTGGTAGAATACAAATAGTAAAACTGCCAAATTACAATTGTTTACTTGCCTTCATGACCAAAGAAAACTGTGTTAGCAGTTGAATTTTAGGTTTGATTCATTTCTGACTTCTCGGAGAAGTCTAGTGTGCTGGCTCAAATTTGGGTATCAAATTATGAATTCAGTAAGTTTTTGACAGATTTCTAAAATATTCTAAAAGTGTTATAACAGGTGGACCAAATATTTGCTAAACACTCTAGCTAAGGTTATAAATAATTTCTAAAATAGTGCTAAAATGCTAATCTGGAAACAAAATACAGGAATTTCACTGACCACTTCTGCAGTACAAACTTCTTGGTTGATCAGTACAAAAATTCACCTCAGTCTAAAAACTGCTCCTGGGTCCTCTTTCCCTCTCACTTCCGCGACAATTCCGTGTCATGTTCTGTGTATCCAAGTGAGCGTCGTGTTAATCTTTCGTCATTCTTTCCTTCTCTCCTCACTGTGTCTGAGACAAACAATCTTAAAGGGAGCGATACTGCATGATTACTATTAACATTGACATGAGCTCCTTATTCACACTGAATATGGAAGAACTGGATTTACAGCTACATTATTTCATTTCATAACATTTGCTGTAACTATTTTTTTATTAAACGCATTTATACTTCTCTTAATTCCCAAACATGTATTATGTATCTTCAAGTGCAGTATATAAAGTGCCTGTATGTCTAAATACAGAAACTTACTATTTATATACATAATATATGCATATACATAATAAAAAGTATGTAGACATACAGATACTATATATCTGTATGTCTACATATAACTCTATAACACAGTTTAACATGGTTAAACATGGTTATCCTGCTCATCAGCTTGTTTGTTTACTGTACATTTCACCAGAATCATTCACCCCCCCCAACACACACACACACACACACACACTCGTGTACATATCTCTGTACATTTTACTGTACATTGTTACCTGTATATACAAACTTCAGTTGCTCATGTATAAAGGACCACTCTGTGTCTTCCTTCTATACTTATATTCCCCTTGCTATAAGTGTAACACCCAAATTTCTCAATAATTAATAATAAAGGTTTATTGTATTCTATTCTATATATTATACGCATATATTTCATACATAGGTTTGAAAATGAGATGTCAATGTGCCAACCTGCTTAAAGAAACATGAAAAAAATAATAGTGACCACTCCAAGTTTACACCGTGTGTTAGCTACATGTTTTGGCCAGGAAACCTGCTTATTTATCTGCTATGTTAGTGTCTGTGGGGAGAATGGCCAGTATTTCAGCATTTCCAATGTAGAACATCTTAAATAGCCAATAACTGATATCTGAGCCAAACTTCCCAACCATGAATACATTTTAAAACACTAATAAAAAAGATCACCAGCCGAGGATTCTGACATTGGATTGAGCAATTGCCTTCCCTCTTTTCCTCTCCATGCTGTTTACTTACTCTTACTCAAATGTGACTGGTTACCAGAACTCAGACTGCAAGCAGGCTACAGAACAGAAACCAGAAAGCTTCCATACATTTTTTTTCAGATTTTGCATATTTTTATGAAGACATTAAAATCTGTTTATTTTATAGCCATAAAACAAAGCCAGCTGTACATGCAGACAATCAACATGAAAATTGCCTTCAAAACTTTTGTGTTAATTGAACGAGGAATGTGGAGCCCCTGACATGATCCTTTTAAGTGCCCTCTATAGATAACCATCTATAGATAACCATCTATAGATAACCATCTATAGATAACCATCTATAGATAACCATCTATAGATAAGCGTCAGACCGCTGACATATTCCACAAACAGCTCGTATCAGAAGCAGACAACACTGTCTGGCTCAGTTTGATACAAAAGATAAATAACAGGCTGACATATCATCACACCATTTTATACCACTAACCCATTATCTCATCCAGCAGATGTTGTTGTCAAATTGCATTATGTAACCATGAACATAGCAGGAGTTTGGAATAATTTTTAGATCAAACAATGCAAAAAAAAAAAAAAAGGCCCACTGTGGCCTTTAAGGGGAGTAAAAATGAGAATCGGGATGCCTTCCAAATGGCCCATTCATCCCCAAATCTATCATTGTAAAATGCTCCTGTGTATACACACTCCCTGCCATTAATTTTGTCACCAGGCAAATGGTGGCCTTGAAGTAAACATGCGCGGTATGATAATAAGTCAGCACACCACATTTCACGCAAGACTTGCTGTCAAAAGACCAAACATCTATCTCTCGCTGCAGTTCCAGCTTCTTCCCCTGCTCTACACTCTTTTTCCATTTTCAAATAATTCTATTTACATACCTGGAATAACTCAACGACGAACAAGCAGCAAAATACAAAACGCCGCTAATTTATATGTGGCCAAGGCTATGTTTGGCTCGTAAAGCGGTATGCTGCGTGTTTTTTCAGGCAGCATGCCGCCATCGCCACCACCACAGAGATGATGTGCAGCTCTGCTCTGAATTCAACGCCCTGAAAAACACCTCGGCGGATGAGATGGTAGTAAAACACGACTCTTAACATCTCCGGCTCGCACTAGCACCTCTGCTTGCATTCTGTACTTATTTCACTTTCTATCTTGCGGAAGGTAAACGAGCTGGTGAGGAAGAGACTACGCTGAAGGTCAGAGAGGAGCAGAGTGGGGAAACGGGCAGAGGCCCGGTGGCCACAATATTACAGGTCGAATTCCTTTTTATGTTGCCAACTACAGGAAAGGGAGTTCAGTTTATAAGCGCGAGTGGGGAAAAAATGGATGTTAGCGCCTTTGTGGAGGTTGCTGGAGTGCCGGCGTTTGAGTGGGTACCTACTTGCTTCACCAGGTTAGAGCTCGTTTGTTCCACAAGGGAACAACAGAGGGATTTTTATTCATGTAACTCCCTGGCTCTCTTCTGTTTCACTCTGCTGCCTAATGTCCCTCAGCCATCCCTCCCTTAACCCCTAATTACTGCATCAGTGCTGACATGGACAACCACTGTACATCACATCAATGTCTCTTTTGATCACACTCTGAGAGAATTTCTTTTGCAGCTGCCTCTTTTCATCTCTCTCTCTGTGTGTGTGGAAAGCACTGTATGTGTGTGTGCGTACGGGTGCAGCACATCACTTTGAGTCGTCTAATCATACTTGTGTGCGTTGCTTCTGTGGAAAGCGCTGCTGCGCATGAAGCTCTAAACAGAATGAGGTCGTGAGGAAAAAGCAGCCAGACAAGTCCGCCTTTTGTCTCTCGTGCAAGCAGAGCAGTGGACTCCCCATGGGAGGGAGGGGGGGGGGGATACAACATGTGCATTAGACCCCATAACATCATTTATAACAGGCAGACACACTTCCACACAAATGGCTTTCACCACAGAGGTTCCCCATTAGCATTAAAGCGGAGAGCCTATAAGAGGCAGAGAGGGGAGTGAGAAGCTTTACTGCTACAGTAAATCTAAGGAGCAACTCGAGCCCGCGTCAGGCACCAAATGACAGCTTTCTGTTGAGCAGAGATTTCACAGCCTCTGTGGAGCTCACGTGTTTGTCCCTCGGGAATGTGTGCGCGCGCGTGTGTGTGTGTGTGTGTGTGCCACTGGACCTTAAGGCCCCTGTGTGAGGAGGCCAAGTCAAGAGCACAGACCTTTCATTTCTCTCTAATGTTGTTCAGAGAGATAAAGGGCAGACCTTGTCCATCATTCTGTTATTAAGCAGCACATGAACCTCTGAGTCCCTGCTTCAACCTGCTGTCTACCAAGAGCATACCATCACACTGAGCTGCAAAGGACACATTCAGTCAAATAAATCAGAAGAGTGTGCTTTATCCACAACTGACTTGATTTTTATAGTTTAAAATGATCAGTTTAGACGAATAAAAGTTACTAAATAGGATGTGAATGGAATTTATTTCGACTGATAAAACTGGGCTCTTTATTAATGTATTCAGAAGGCATCCTCAGAGAAGATGTCATTAAGTTAATTAGAAGTCACATGCTGTGGTCTTGATTTAAATTATTTAAATGGTGATTTTAAAAAAAAATTTTTTAAAGGCATCAAACAAGACTCTTTTAAAGGACTCGGACTGAACCCAAAAATACTGTCTTGGTGTTTCACGTGTTTTTATCTTTACTGAACTTAAATACAGAAAATAAACATAGAAATCCAGCACTACATTACTTTTAAGAGGCCATGCAAACTATATGGTGAAAAAGCACTGGGCCACAGGACACCTACAGGAGCTGCTCAGGCCTGAAAACTCTCAGCACACAGTTTCTGTGCAGATGTTAACGCCAGAGAAGGTCTGGAACGCTGCAGTTACTGAGTCAGCAGAGATTTGGTGACTTTTACACGTTATCCATCTCAGTACTCAGTGACCATGCTCTCTAAAGCCGGCTGCAGACAGCCAGAGACCTAACACCCAAGCAGTCATTCCTGTTATAACTCATACATGCATACATCCACCCTCACCATCTGACGATGAAATGTATGTCACAGGGACCCAAGTGGACCCCACAGGACCAGAAAATCTAAAATCTAAACTGCTGTGATTTTCCACTTTGCGCTAATACCACCTGCAGTTGATCGTGGACGTAGTAAGGAAGAAATGTCACGAAAAAGCTTAACTGTAAAAACTCCAAAAAGTTGTCCCTCGTCCAAGTGTCTTCTCCAGTCTCAGACTGTGTGACTGACGCTACGTCCAGATGAACAGAATCAACTTTTTGGGGATTTCCTTACCTAGATGACTGAGCATGCATTAAGATGTTTTTAAAAAGTCATTTTTCTTCATCTTTCTTTGGTGTATTTAGCATTTTCTATACTAACCTTTGCTTCTAAGCAGAAGCCTTAATTTGCTTTGACTCATTATGTTCCCCTCTCTGCAGACAAACACAGTTTGGACAACAGACTCTGGTATTTCTGTCTGTATCTATCAACCAACCCTCAATCACCAACAATACACTGAAATTGTGGCAGACGCCTCTATTTTTCCTGTTGACAATTTTGCATGGTGTAATCCACTGCAGATATGGAAATTAATGACAAAGGCCAAAGACAAAAACTGTCTAGCAGCCAGACACAGGATTCCTAAGTGAATTTCATTAAATGAGTTATCTATCTACTTAAAACTAGTTCTGGCTCAGTGAGTGATAAAATGAGCATCTAGCATGGTTTTATGCACCACTAGACGTACTTCATAGGTAGCTGGTAATTAGGCATGGTAAAACATCGCCACAATTCATCTTCATGGCATGTGGGGAAGACAACATGGGCCGATTGTTTTGTCTCATTTGTCAGAGGATTTCAATGGAAGCCAGTCGCATTTGTTTTTCCACAGCCCAGAATCTCTGCTTTGTCATGTTGCCATTTTCTGCACAGGAAAACAAAGGCGAGG
The DNA here is from genome assembly GCA_015108175.1 of Pelvicachromis taeniatus. NCBI lineage: Eukaryota > Metazoa > Chordata > Actinopteri > Cichliformes > Cichlidae > Pelvicachromis > Pelvicachromis taeniatus. The sequence continues at coordinate 49,704 of VURO01020985.1, forward strand.
ACCGACTCAGACATTTTCCAATCAGGCATTCCTGGAGCTTGGCCACCACTCATTTAGGCTACGAGACGACCTTGACATTCAGTGGGCATGTACTGTAAGCGAGGCCTGAACACACACGCCACCACAGAGACGGCAAAGCACATGGAGTACGATCCAAGAGCGCCCAAACGCACCGCCTCCTCGCCCAGACACACATACGTGTAGTTATGTGTGTGTGTGTGTGTCAGACTGTTGGCTCGCTAATACCGAGGCCCGGCTAATCCAGCGGCAGTGTTCAGTTCCTGCAAAGCAGCTGGAAGCGCATAAGCTGTTAACAAGTTAAGGTGAAAATGTTTGCTGGCAGGCGCCCTCCTCCTCCTTCACACTTTACCTAGCAGCAGCTCACAGTACACCTCCTCCTCTGACATGTCCAACCTGGCAACCACCACTGCTGCACACACGCTTTCACACTTCCACTGGCTTCTTCAAAGCGACATATATACTCAAGCGTATGCAGACAAACACGCACGCGGCTGCTGCACTACATCTGGTCTGACGGGATATCACACAACCCGGCAGAAAACAGCAGCAATAAGGAATAATTTATGTGGAAAACCACCAGATGTTGCTATAAAAGCTGTGCGTCTTTCCAGTCCTATAGTTTATTCTGGGACTCTACTAGATTAGCTTTGCATGATTCACAGTTAAAAATATAAATAAGAAAGAAATCTTTATTTATTGTTTACATGTCCTTTATGTTGCCCCTCAGTTCATCACTCTCTCTGAAACAAAGCCTTTTTGGCTCCTGTTTCTTTGAGGACAGCCTCCCTAAATGCCCAATTTCCTCTGACTGGCAGGCTCTTTGCAAAAGGTTGACCAGAGTTTGACGTTGAACGCTTCTGTGGATTATTTTAAACAAGGAGAAGTCCCACTCTCTGAACCTTCGGAGCTTCGTTTTTGTTTTTCTCTAAGGGGAAGAGTGGACATGGTTAAATATTTAGATAATCTGAACATTTTAAACGTAAATACAGTCCTGTAATTAGTAATAACATCAGGTACAACGAGACACTTACAGTAATTGCCATTTTAGTTTCACACGTCAAATGAGAGGCGGCAGATAATTTTCTCACAACAGTCACGATCGACCACCACAGTCAGCTGGAACATGCACGTGGAAAAGTTTTTGCTTAACCGCTCTCCTAATGTCTGTTGTGGCTTTCACTATGAAGTAGGCGCAATCGAGGGAGGACGTCCTGCTGCAATCAGTCATAAATCCTCAGCTGAGCAATCAGTACGCATTAGGAGAATGATGTCATGTCTGTACATAAAAATAAAAGACTTCAGTAATGTTTCATCTCGGTTTTGGTATATATATATATAAGATCGCCGGTTATGTTTGCAAAAAACAACATTTAAGAGTTCTGCTTTTTTGTCTCAAAGCAAATGTCAATAACTAAGCCGTTTAGCTCCATTCACCGCTATTAGCTGAAAACTGTCTCCTGAAAGCTCTCCTGGTGATTGCATCCAATTTCAGTTCAATGGTATAAATAGCAAGAGAAAAGGTTTTCTGTAGACTAGGAGTACCTCTACCCGTAGCTTGACTTTGTACTGTGCCTGCAGATGGTGACAGAAACAGATATCTGTGAGGAGATCACAATTACAAAAAAGAAAAAACGCTTATAAAATACGACTTTTCAATCCAGTCTCAAATCTACAGGAACTAGTTTACTGCATTTATCTGGCTGCTTTCAATAAGAACACCCCACACTGTCACACTGTATAAACGACGAGCCTTCAAATATGGCAGTGTTGAGAATTTCAAACAAATATGGATACTGTCAAGTTTTCTTATTGCAGATTGTTCATTTGTTCATTATATTTGTTTTTGGTTATTAAAGCAGAGAAAAGTTGCCACAATGAGCAGTTCACACAGATCCCATCACCTCTCACACGTCCAAGTGTTGAGGGCTTTTTTTTCATATTACACATTCATCAGCTTTCCCCTTTTTCACCATTTATGCCACAGGAAATCAATGCAACATAAGGTTGTGTTTATTTGCACCCAATTTTACATCTCACAGGAGTTTGCCTGTGTGGAGTGTGCCTGATTGAAGGCAGAGGCCCTGCCAGCCTGGCCTCCAGCTCTTTTTTTCCTGAGCGCCAGCAGAACTGGAGCTCAGCAGCACCAACCAAAGCGAAAAGCTTTTGACAACATGGAGTGACAACAGAAAAGCCCACAGAAACTACAGCACAAGTAGGCCACCCTTTCAAGGAGCCTCCTCCCCCACCTCCTCCCCTGTCCTGTCCTGTCCTCATACTCCTCTGGTTCAGTCTCACAGCATCCGCAGGGCTCGGAGTGACTTTTCAGAGACAACTGAGAGCACTGTCTTCCACTCTGATGGAAGTAACAGAGCTCAGTGTACGATGATACTTGCCTGCTCCTACGTAAACAAAGAAAGAGAGGAGCTAGTAGCATGTGGGTGAGTGGCCTGTCTCACCTGTGTACAGTGTTGGTACCACAAGCACATTCTGCATGTTCTGTTGTTGACAAGCTGAAAATGAAAGGCATCAGAGAAATGATGCACTCATCAGTGAGGAGTGCTGGAGTAATAAAGTGGCTCTGATGAAAACTTAATGGCCCCTTCACCTTTATTAATGGCCATGGGAGCGTATCATGCACTCAGGTTCACCACTGGACTAACACATCTATTCCTGCGCAGGGAACGAGCACCATCAGCCTCACACTCACTAACGCACTTGAGGAAGAGCTCATAACTGGGAGGATACTAATTAACGCAGTGGCAACTGGCTAACTGGCTAAATTGCTGCTGATTTTAGCCAAATGAGCCTTAAATGCAGTTTACCACACTTTAATTCATCTAGGGACACATCTCAGTATAAACGAACTGAAACATACATACAGAGATCCCAATGAGTGATTCCAGTCTTTGCCGTTTAAACACCTGTGCTTCCCCATGAAAAGAAACCAAGACATTATGCTCTACTCTCCTTTGCAGATGAGCTGGAATCACACAGGCAGCACTTATTAATATCTCCCTTTCAAATGCTAATTCCCCTTCATAAATAAATCATAACTCCAGAGGTGGCTGGTATGCTGTAAATTTCAGTAGGAAGGTGCAGGACTAAGAGAGGAGGGGAGGGGGTACAAACAGCATCCCTGCAGAAAGTAATGATATTATACCACAACTTGCATCCCAGATACAAGACTATTACAGGCCAATTGTTTTTGTTATAGCGAGCACATATGTTTTCTTTGACCTTCCTCATTGCCCCCAGTACAGGTATATATAGGAGTATATTCTTGTGTTGGTGGATGGTGAAGCATGTGAAAGATTTTCACATGCAAAATTAAATAAAACTACAATTTATAGATGTAAAAGCTTCATGTGTGCACCATTGATAGAGGTGTACTGAAATTAAATCCACTGTTTGCTCTGACTCATTGTAAAAGAGCAATAGCCAGTGGGGAAACTCTACAGGGGAATCTACAAAGAAAAGGAAGAGTCTCACTGACTGCAATGTGGCAACCAGAGGGCAACATGGCATGTCAATAAAGTTAATCGACTTGTAGGAAAGACAGGGAAAGTAACCACTGGCTTTTGCAACGTGTTAGGGTATGGATTTTAAACCAATCTCATTTTTTAGTAAAGTTAATGAAGTGACTGGAGTGGAAGTAGGGAATAGCACTGATTGCCATATGAAGGCGGACTAAATATGTTAGAGGGGTACTTGACAGCTGAATATCCACTAGTGACCAAGAGTTGAAGTGATGTGCAACAACCAAATGGATTTATATGTGGACAACTCAGCCCCCTCGATGATGTATCACTCAGCCAGTCAGATAGGGGCAGAACTTCCTGATTAAGGCTGGATAAACTGTTGCAATCCAGCCAAAAAGAGAACAATAATGACCAGTTATTTTGTTGGAACAATGCCGAAAGATTTAACTCCCTTCAAAGAGCTGTGTTGTAAAGTGAATGTGTGTGCAGTGAAGTGGATGCAAAGAGTATTTATCATAAGGTAGAGTGGATGTGTCATGCAGTAAAGTAGATGTTTGTGTATTAAAGTGGATGTGTGTGTGGTGATGTAGAGATGGTGTGTCATGCAGTAAAGTGGATTTCTTGCAGTAAAATGGGTATATGTCTAGAGTGGGTGTGTCTTGCAATAAAATGGATGTGTGTATTCAGGATATGTTGTACAGTAAAGTGGGTGTGTCATGTGAAAAAGTGGATGTTTGTGTATTAAATTGGTTGTGTGTGTGGTAAAGTGGATATACTGTGCAGTGAAGTGGGTGCCATGCAGTAAAGTGGGTGTATGTGAAGTAAATTAAATATCTTTGTAGAAAGGCACATTTGTCATATGGTAAAGTGGGTGTGTCATACAGTAGAGCAGATGTTTTTGTATTAAATTGCATATATGTGTAGTAAAATGGATATGATATGCAGTAAAGTGTGCACCATGCAGTGAACTGGATGTTTGTTTATTAAACTGGATTTGTGTTTAGTAAAGTATGTATGTCATATACTGGAGTGGGTGTCTCATGCACACACCCACATTTCCACTGAAATAGCTGTGTGTCTAGTAAAGTCAGTGTGTGCAGTAAAGTTGGCCTGTTGTGCAGTAAAGTGGATGCTTGTTTATTAAATTGAGCATCTGTTTAGTAAAGTGGAAGTGTTATATATTACAGTGGGTATGTCACTGCAGTAAAATAGCTGTATTTCTAGTAAAGTGGACGTGTATGTAGTAAATTTATTGTGTGTCTCTAGTGGAGTGAGCGTGTGTAGTAAAGTGGGTGTGACATGTAGTAAAGTGGATTTCTTTTGGTACGCTGGCTATGTGTCTGGTAACAAAGTGTGTTGTGCAGTGGATGTGGAAGTGGATGTGTGTAATAAACTGGGTGTGCCCAGTAATGAAAAGAGTTGTGTAGGAGGAGTGCATATTGTAAAGTATCACAAAGTAGGATTGTTTAGTCTGCACAGCGTCAGCATCATACATGTGGTCCACTTTCACAGTTGCTATACCAGGTTCAATTTCATGAAGTGAGACAAAATTGAAATTCCTGCTAGTGGGAAGCCCTGATGAGTGAGCAGCCTGCCAACCTGGTGCCACTTTCACAGCTTTGATGTGTGTCTGGCGTGCTGTGCTGCAGATGCTGCTCTGTATGATGCATCGTCCTCCTGACTGAAAAGCACAGCATCATCCCAAATGTGGGCTTTTTTTTTGTGAAGACTGAGTCAGGAGCCTCTTAGTCTTATAGTATTGTTCAGTTTACGGTGGCACAAGTGCCTTTTGGAGTCACTACACCTTTGGTCATCCGATAAAATTGCTCAAATATGAAGTGATCTTTGAAAGCAGGAAATAATATGTTACAACAAAGAAGGTCAACCAGTACGTTCAAAACAAAAACTAATTTCTGTAAGACCAATTTTTGATTCAAATCCTGTTATCTAAAATCTGAAGCACTTTTCATGAATCCTAGATAATCAACCAGATGTAATCCTTTTGTTTTTCTTCTTGGTAATAGGTCTGGATGCTTGCATTTATTTTTGGCTGCAACATCCATTCAGTGCCATATCATGCCCTACCCACTTGATGCCCCACATGCTCTCATCCATCCACATGTGACGGTCATGGGTGTGTATGGATAACTACCTGCCAGGAGCTGGAAGGAATCTCTGCAAATTTGCCCAGTCCCCCGAAGGTGTAGCACCGGTACATGTGATCCAGAGATTCCGAGCAGTGCCACAGCAAGCCGAAGCTCACTGAGTCCTTGTTGTTGTGCTGGTGGTGATGCTGATTGCTCCTTAGCTGATCCTTAACAATCCAAGCAGGGGATATGAAGCTGAAACTGCAGACGGCGACCAGAACGGAGGACAGGAGCACCCAGAAGCAGCCCACACAGCTGAACATGGTAGCAGCTTGGGGCAGAAAGCCCGGAGACAGATCAATCCCAAACCCTGCTTCTTCTTCTTTCTTCTGCCGGCCCAGGAGCGAATGCATTTGGAGCTCACGCCTTCAAGAGCGGCACTTCAACTTCAGCCTCAGCCTCCTGAACAGCACTACATCAGCAAAAACTAAAACTGAAAAATAATTACAGTCACTGGGCATCCGCAACATAAGCTGTGAGACTCCACAGAGCATCTGGTCTAGGAAAAAAAAAAGGAAAAAAAGAAAAGAAACACTAAGAAAATTGTGGTGAGTGATGGTTATACAATAAAGTCAAGTCATCTGCGCCCACACTGGTACAAAGCTCAAATGTGACTCTGGAGATGTTTGGCACACCCAACACTGGATGCGCAGCTATCATAGCAGTGCAGGTGGAGGACTTCACCAACTCAGAGACCAGACATGTGCTGCAGCCGCCGCTCTCCTCCGATACTCCCAGCGCCTCAACATGGGAAGCTCAGGACTTTGCTTTTCAGGACGAGTGAGCGTGGACAGCGTCAAGCTAAGGCAGGTTAATAGGGAGACTTCCGGTTAAGACCTTCAAAGTAAAGTCCGGCTTAGAAAAGAGGCGACAAAGTTTGAGCCGGTCGTACAGATGTTATTTCTGTACTTAATTCATTCATTTATTTATTGTAAAGTGATTAATTATTTTAAACAATTCAAACTAAAGGACGCTACACAATATTTAAACATAAATGTCCGTTTAATCACTATGGTGAGAGAATGACTTATCCGGAGCCTGTTGAAAGGATGGTAGCCTGAAGGATGGTATCTCAATGTACGCTAGATTAGTTGGAAAATGTAGTGTTTTTAGACACTAAGCAGGGATTACATGTGAAAATGAGCGGGTTCATTATTTATTCATTTATATATATTTTCTATATACCCAAACTTTATAGAAGGGCACAAAACATCGTACATGAAACACCATATAATGATCTCATTAATGCATTCATTACTTCATTGGGGACGAAATTGCTATGCGTCATATACAAATGGACACATTTTCCAGACCTGTTATAGAGTGATGAAGTGCGAACACTAAACAGGTTTTGACAAAAAACAGCATGGCCTAAATAGGTATAAAAAGTACATATCCTTATGCTAATTTTAGGAACACGACGCTAGATGCCACATTCTGATTTTATTTTGAAGGGAGAGCGCTTCATTTCCGATGCTTTTATCACCTTAACTTGCCTAAAAGCCGTCTGTCTGCAGGTACCTGAATAATTGCGCCTTGTACTATATTTATTTTCTGTGCGCCATCACAAAATTGTAATGAAACAGTGAATAATATTAAGAAATATTTTCGGTCTCAGGTACATTTTATTTCCCGCCATTCAAACTGACCCTGAGCATTCATTCAGTCTACACATAAAGGAGATTATTGTAGTTGCTTCTTTCTTGACGCAAGGTAACAGGACTGTGTCCCTCAGTTACCATAACAACCCACCTGCCGGTCAGAGCTGAGGAGGTGAAGGGGTTTTGTGTATTTGAGGTGGGCGTTGCCTCTGCACGTGTTCATTCCACAAAATCTTCTTAAACCCCTGCAGACCGTGCAGTGGACCGGCCGGGAAGCGGCTGTGAAGTTTATTTCCCCAGACAACGCGAGAGTGTGATGAGCTTTGTTACGCTGATTTTTCTTATCTTAGACTTAACTGTATGTTATTAACCACAAACCAGATCCACCACTAAAATACATGAAATGCTGCACTACGAGGCTATTTTTGAGCCCCTTCAGTTGTAGTTTACAATTGTTGAATTTCTTCGACCTTATAAGAAAATCAGAATGCCTCCTAATAGAACAAAAACTGCAAGAAAAAAAAAAATCAGCTCATTTCTAGTTTTACCCCTAAACATAACAGCATATTCAACATTGCCCCCACCTGGTCAGAGGTGATAACTGTCCACCCTATTGCTATGGGTGTTGGCACACAGATTGGCTATCTTTACCCAGATTTTAACATTCATGTATTAAATTATGTCAATGGGGGAAAAAATAATTGAGGACAGACAAAGTTTCATAATATATGTATTTAAATCAAACACAATTTAAATATATTATAGATTAAGTACACATAGATGTCATTAGTGGTACATAGTACCAAGAGTCTGTTCTGGTTCTTATCCACATCTTGGTAAGGCTCAAAAGAACTTAAAAAAAAAAAAAAATAAAAAATCATTTATTTCACCTTCCAGTTAAACAGTCCTCTCATCACTGAAGTTTGTTTCAGTGACATATTTAAAAAAAACAACAACAACAAAAAAAAACGGCAATCACCATAAAAAAAAATGTACATTAATATTTGGGGTAAACCAGAAATCTAAATAGATATTTATACATAGAACATTTAGGACGAGGAGTTTTGGAGTTCTCCAACACAACTGGGAGTATTTTCTTCTATGTTCTGTAAAGGTGCCAGGATATTTATACAGAAGGTCCACAAGTCCAAGAACTGAATCCACTCTTCTTCACTGTAACATTTCCAGATGTTGTACAGTACCAAACAAGTAACGCTATGGCAGCTAACACAGGTAAACAGCTGGCAATACCTCTCTGGGCAGCCTCGTGGAAGCGTATGCAAAAACTGTACAACGCTCCAAACCAACAAACCTTTAAGCAGCTGACCAAAAGACAGAAGTTCATGTAAAAACAAGGAATGGTTATAAAAAGGCATGGGGAGGTGTGTCATCAAGTAGTGAACAAAACGTTGCTATTGTTGCATCCTCCGCAGGTCCGAGATAAGACAAAGCAGTGAGAGTTTTGACTGACATGCTGCAGCTTCTCCTGGTATCATGCCAAAAGTTTCCTTCCTCCAGTCTGATGCACTTTGCTTTACTCTCGGCGACAACACGCGTACCTTTATAGTGTTATGGAGTAAGAAGAGTGGAACAATGATGTACTTCAAGTTTTCTATTAGCCCAAGCGTGAACAATCAGTCATCCGAGCTCTCAGCTACATGCACACGCACACGCGCACACCTGGTGGTTAGGGAAGTGATAAAATGCCTTGTTCTTTCTCAAGAGTAATGCAGTTCATTGCAGTGTGAACTCTGTGTACTGTTTATCACTGGCTTGGCCAGCATCTGTAGGGAGTGACAGTCCTTTGGCTCCTCAGTGGGGTCATAACTGCAGACAGACAGAAGAAGACACTTAGGAGAACCTGCAGTTATCCCACATGCATGCAGGAATGAGATTGCCGAGTGTGGTTGCGTACCTTGGTGGCCTTGCCGGGGCTGTCGTGGTTTGACTGGTGGACAACGTCGTTGACAATCATCTTGGCGATCTGCCACGCCATCTCCTCCTGGGCCTTTGGTCACAGTGCACACAATGTATTCTATTTATATTCTTTAATGGACTGGTATAATGTGAAGTTTTATACACACCACTGAGCGAGCACTGCTATGGGCCTCAGGCTATTTAATTATTTATGATAACTCAGCATAGTGCAATCTCACCTCATCTGAGGTGCCTTGGACCCATTTCTTCATGGCTTGAGAAAATATGGAACCTAAGTGAGAGGAGCAAAAGACAAGATGACTTCATTGCTAAGCAGAAATTATTAATATGGCTAAAAACGGAAGCGTAGTCATGAAGTAATTCCTCTGTGTAAATATCCAGTGCCTTCATTAACACGTGAATAATATTTAATCAGTAAGACGTCTGATCAGGGGCTTCTTACTGATTAAATCGGGGATTGTAACATCTAGTCCTTTTATTGAATAATCAGTAAGAAGTCAGTTTTCACACCCTGTTCTAGACCTATAGGCAGCACTCTAATAGGCAAAGATTTTTATCTCGCTGGACCCGGAAAGTAGTGAAGCTGGTTTTTTTATAATCTAAGGGAAAAGTTGCTAAAAATTTCAGAGGACTATGAGCTATAGGAAGAAGATGAGATTTATATTCATGGCCATAGATAATGAATTTCATGGCAAGGAGAAATCAGATAAAAATATGACAGAGTGTAGGGTGAGAGAAGTGTGACCGTATCATACCTTTGGATTTCTTCACATCCGGCTCTGGCTCTGCCTCCCTGATAAACTGGCCCAGCTCATTCACTTTCCCAAATGTCATCTTTCTGAGAAAACAAACGGGACAAAACTGAGCCTCAGGCACACCCACACACACCATCCCAACACTGGCAGTGGTGTGTGTGCATCACTTCAACAAATGTAATTTCAGCAAGGGATAAAAGCAAATCTCTCAGACTAAACTTCTGTCTTTCAATAAGATCATTCTTTTGATTTATTTTTGCAACTGATTTTTCAAAGCACGCTCATAAAACCCTACGACGGAGTCAATAACAACAAAACACATACAAGCACTAAATCCAAACAGCAATCAAAGGAACATAAAAGGAGAGAAAAGTGAAGGTAACAGCAAGAAAACACAAAACCATGAATCAGGAAACAGTTAATCTATGAAAAAAAATGAACACCGTTTTCAGTCACTGACAGACTGCAGAGGCACAAACACTCACCCAGCGTAGGGCCGCTGGTACAAGGCCTCAGGGTCCAGGCTGGCAATGTCCACCGTTATCGCCTCGTCAAAGTTTTTGAGGATTTTGATTGCTGCCTTTCTGGCACTCTGCTGCTGCAAGCAGACCATGAACTGAATTTTTAGCAGCATTGCAGATAGCACTTATATAAAATGTTACGTGACATCATTTTATCTCCTTCCCTACATTGTTTTGTTCTGTAAAGACAACTAAATGACAGGAATGGTCATGAACATTTGACATTAACAAAAATATCTTTATTATCCGTGTAATGAGGCAGGACGGGTCTAAATGTCAGCAGACATTCCTGCAGGGGATGAAGGTGTGGGTCACCTGAGCCTGAGAGCTCTCGCTGACATTTGAACTCGAGCGGTCGTTGTCCATCGGCCCGCCCTGACCCGTAGTGCTGACATTCACAAACTCATCGGCCCGCACTGAATTGATGAGGTCACTCAGGTATTTGTAGTAAAGGTTGCTGGACAGGAAACCTGGCATGTAAACCTGAACAAATAAATGCAAAGCAGGGTGAACTCTGGGAGAAATAATGAGCTTTGTGATATATTTCTGGGCACAAGTTACAGAGATTCCCTTCTGACCTTTATGTTCTAACAACAGTTTTCAGCTTTCCTTTCATTAACCAAAGCCAGAAGCATTTATCGGTGGTGTAATGGGACAATTTGTCAGTGACTTGCAACAAAAAAACCTTTATGGAGGATCCTATTCAATTCACAAAGCTAATTAAATAAGGCCTTCACGTGCTTCTCTTCTAGTGTTTCATTTTCATCATCCCTTTATCCTTAGGAGAAAACCTCTATTAAATACTGAGACCTTGGTGTGTTTTCCTATCAGATGATCTGACCTTCTCCATGGTTGTCCAAGCCTGTCTGAGAGGAGTGGTGAAACAGTCAGGGAGTGGCCCTCCCTCTCTGCAGATATTTGACTCGATCTCCATCCGCACAGAGTCGCCGAAGCCCAGAGGGTTGGTAGCCTGGAGTGAGAAATACCTGAAGGGATAATAGAGGAATATGCCACGGGCTTCAGAAGAGGGCGCCAGTTTTTTAAGATTTTAATCAAATTTGAAAAATTCTGACAAAACCTCAAGACTTCTAAATCTACCCCTATAAAGGGCAGATGATTTAGTGGGACACTGTAAACTATTTAGTGTGCAAAAAGGTGACATTTATGAAGAAAAATAATTCAAACTAAAGCAAAACAGCTCCCAGCAAATATAATAACGCTGAAGCTAAGAGGAGGAAAGTGCAAGCTTCCAGTACTGTCATCTCACTATAGATGAATTACTGACCTTTTATCATCTTCAACAAAGCAAAACAAACAATTTGCACAGTTTAACTTACTGTGAGCCTGGTGGAAGGCCTCCACCGAATAGCAACTAACACATTAAAACATCTCAATTCTGTGGAATCTGTTTGGTCTTGATAAGTTAAAGTTTGTTTTGCAATGGCATTTGCATGCTCCCACAACTTGCTCCACCTACTGTCAGCAGCAGCTCCACTAAATGCAAAGCTTCCTCTCTCATGTGTAAATGGTCCAAAGACTTCACTTTAAAAAAACAAAACTGAAATGATTTAATAAGCTTCAAATATCAGTTTTATCATTTTAGGCTTAGCAGGCAGAGTGTACTCCACACTAGTCAGTCAAAAGCACGAGTACAGTTTAATCCTCCTTCAACCCGACCGTGTGCAGCCACTCACTGCTGCGGATTCACTGTCACTGATTACCAAATAATGTACCCAAAGATAAAAACACACGGATTTAATCGCACCAGGAATGAAGGTCTTCAATGAAACACCGTTATCGAGTGCACACTACTCTTAAAACTCATATTTGAATAACCTACGCGATAACTTAATAGATTTGAGTGAAATCTGGACTGAAAATGAATGACGAGGGAACAAAGAAGAGCAACCTTTTAACAAAAGAAAACATTGAAACGGTCTCAGATTACTTTTCTACTACAGATATATTCCCAAACTCAAAAGAATGAACGACCTTAACATAACAGCAACTTCCAACAATAAAGTCAAACTCCACACTTTAAGCAAAAGTAACTGGTTCAATCAGACACAATAACATTTTACGACCACAGAGAGAGGACCTACTTGTCGTAGAGAATCATGGCATCATTTTGAGCCTCCTGGCCATCATATTGGCCCTTTTTAGCTGCTAACTGGTTCTGGAAGTTGTCTGCCGCCAACCAGAACTGCAGTACATTCATTGCTTCTTCCTTTTCCATGTACTATGAGACACAAACAAAGAAGAGAGAAAATTCCAGTGAACGTCACTGTGTATATGTTGACAGGAAATCTTTTGCTCAGTATCAGTGACACTGTAACAGGAGCATCTACTGGCTTTTTATGTTTACTGTCTTTAGTTTCCTGTTTGTATGGAAAGGTCTACAGCAACCGAGCCATGAGGAGGCGCAGACTCCGTGTGTTATAGCTAGAAAACTGCTATACTTCTAACTGACAGGGTGTGAAAATGTGTAATGAGCAGGTACAAATAAATAATGTTTGAGGAACCAGTAGGCCCACTCACCTCAGAGAAGTAGAAAAGAGCTGACTCACAGAACAAGATGTCAGCCAAGAACACAGAGCCACTAGTCAACACTTCAATCTGGTATTTACAGAAATGATGGCTCCGCAGGAATTCGCTAAAGTGCCTAGAAATCAGAAAGCAGGTGGGAGGTGAATAGTGCAGCAGTGTGGAAGACAGGATGGTAAAATGACACGGGGCACGGGACGGGCTTTAAGCTTAACGTCAAAACGTGCTGCGAATATTAACTGCTCTTGGAAATGATTGGACGGAAACTCACTGTTGCTCCAAGATAGCGAAGGCTACCGACTGTGCAATGACAAAGCAGTTGGGGTCCACCATGCCATCTTCTCCACAAATCTTAGCTACACAAAACAAAAGAGAGAGAGGATATTTTCACACACCTGGATCACATTTAAAATAACAGATTTACTGCAACCAGATATCAGACTGAACATGGGAACAAAGGAATAAAGCTTAGTGCTTATTGTGGTTTTCTTCAAAATTTCTTAAAACAAGAACAGAATAGCCCTTTATTGTCATTATACATGTACTAGGAAATGTGAGTGGCCTGAGTAATGGGGGTTACTCAGACTATGGCTCAAATTTGTGAAGTGTATAGGCAGGGGTGCAGTGTGGGGGCACAGTGTTTATATACAGTCTGAATGGCCCAGAGGAAGATGCTATTTGTGAGGACACTTGCGCCCACACACACAAACACACACACACACATACTTTTTGAACAGATGGACCATAATGGGCTGTATTAAAAATAGTGAGACAACATCTGTGGTCTTACCAACTATGTCATTTCTGATCTGTTCTGTGATGGGGATGGGCCTCACAGCATCTGGAGAGATGTACTTGGTGAAGATAGTAACAGCATCTTTCTCTATACCTGCAAAACACACAAGTTATCTCTCAACTGATGCTCCAGTAAAGCTCTTCCTCCAGGTGGTGAGTCTGAATTACCAATTAATACATCAATCTAATGCCCACATGTCTTTGCCTGTATGCACAGTGAAATTGTTTCAGGCTGCTGGAGTTGTTCCATCATGGTAAAAACTCAAGTGTACAATTCCACCCACTGCTTTTATGAAATGTTCACAAGCTGGGTCATGAAAATAAACAGCTGAGGTCACTAATCATACTCACAGAATGTCATTAAACCAGTGCAGAAGAAGAGGATGGAAAGAGATGACATGCTTAGAAATGCCACTCAAACCTTTAATGTAGTGACCAATATGACCTCTTACAGACCTGCAGTTTCATCCTGAGCTCTTCAGAAAAATGCCTCATGACACCAAACTTGCAAAATTGAAATGTGAAAATCTTTTAATCAACACTGAAATGAAAACCCAATACCAAGATAACGTCTGTTTTTCTTTGTGACATTGTGTTAATTTCGAGACTTATTAGTTTTATATAAAGTTACCTAAATATTTATGGTCATTTTAAACTAAAATACACATTTAAAATCAAGGATGAGCATTCAATAGGAAAGTATCTATGACAGCCCACCTGCAATAACTTCAAGAGCCACTAGGGGGTCCCAGCCAACACCTTGGAATTCAATGGTCTAATGTAAAATCGTTTTTATCCACTGCAGCCCCGCACTATCTTTGACATTACTTAAAGAACTCTATGTAAGAACACAAAAGGACAGTAAACGGTCTTAAAGCTGCCAGCTTCTTCCTCATAGCCTGTGTGATGTCTGAGAAGGTGCGTGTGAGATCAGAGCAGATAACTTTCTGTTGACATCATGGAAAATTAGTGTGTGTGTTAGAACTGAGAACATCTCTGAAGTTTCTGCATTTTCTCCTGCCAAAACCTACATGTAAGAAAGAACAAGTTTGCACAATGTGGCAGCTCCATTCTCCTGATCGGTGTTCGAAAGGGTTCAATTCAGTTGATACTGAATCCACTTCCATTGCAGGTCACTGTAGCATTTTCAGTTTACTGACGTGCCAATTTTGTCACAGCAGGCAAAGGATTAAATTCAGTTTTATTTATATAGTGTCAATTCACAACAGCAGTTGCCACAAGACCCTTTAAATTGTAAGATAAAGACTCTACAATAATAAAAAGAAAACCCCAACAACTAAATTACCTCCTCTAAGCAAAAACTTGGTGACAGTGGGAAGGAAAAACTTCCCTTCAACAGGAAGAAACCTCCAGCAGAACCAGGCTCAGGGAGGGGCAGCATCAGGAAATGTACTAAACAGATCTGACAAATCTACATAAACAATCTTTTAAACAATTTAAACAACATAAACAATTTCCTCTATCAAAATATAGACTCCACAAAGGCTAGTCATCTAAAAGAGTTAAAAACCTGTAAACAAGACAACAAAGTAAAGATAAAAGGTGTTTAAAGGTGACTCACTTTTCATGAGTTTGTCAGAGAGGTCTCGTAGGGTGCTGTTTGACTGCACCTTAAGGGGGGTCCCGGTCCTGGAGGGTGTCTGCCTGCTGGGGGTCGCTGTTCGAGGTGTACCGGGTCTCACTCCTGCTTCCGTGCTGGATGAGTCCCACTGCTGAGTCTGAACTGTAGAGCCTTCACTGTTACTGTGCCGTGCAAGGACATTGGGCGTTTTCTGGGTGAGTTCTGAGAGCTCTGAGCCGTCTGGAGACGCAGGGAGCGGCTCGGCCAAGGAGCTGTGTTTGACAGAGTTTAGACTGTGCGCTCTAACACGTGACCAGCTGGTAGAGCGGAAACTCTCAGCCTCCAGCCAGAAGCGAACCAGGTGGTCTGCACCTCGTAGTTCCATGAAATGCATGAAGTGGGGTATCGCGACATTGTCCTGAAGGGCCTGCTCAACCGTCTTGGACATGCGAGAGCGCGTCTCCTGGGGCTGATAGTTCACACTGGAGTGACCTGGAACATCAGAGCAGCAACAACACATTTATTAATAGGCAACTTAAGTGCATTCATTAATTATAAAAGTTACGCCATCTTTATGCTACAAATTAAACTTTAATCACTGATATTTACACAGCATATACATCAATACACGCTTTAAAAGACTCAAAAAAGCAGAAACTCCATCCATTGTTTAACACTTCTGTTTAAATGACAATGAGATTTACGCTGTCTTTAGATACACATTACTCACTCAAGAGCTCAAGTTTAATAACAGACTGTGGGCTACACTCTTATTTACAGCATCAACCTTCAAAGGTAAAATGAACACTATTGATGGGAGCTGCAACATGAAATGAAAGATAAAAAGAGAATTTTCTGTGTTCAGCTCTCTCTGAACATTTGGTCCTGGCTGAAGAGTGGCGTGATGGGAATTTAAACTCCAGGATATTTGTTTTGAAGGTTTGTGAATTTCCAGCTCATTCCCTGTCTGGAGTTGGTCTTAGACTATGCAATTTCACAGATGATTTAACACAGACAAAATTTTCACGACCGTGCAGCACAGGCACACATCTGTGTGTCCTGTCCACTCCTTCACTCATGCGTGGATTAAGTGGTGGGCATTTACTGGGGCATCCACAGCAACCTTTGACAGTATGTAAACACATCGCGGCAGACTCGTCCACATTTTCATGCTTTTCAGCATGTACTTCTATTCATTATGGTTGCTGTTACTTTATACAACTCCAGTTTTCCATCTCGCAGCCGAACACTTCACCAACAACAACATTAAGAGGTCAGCGAGACGTGATTGCAGATGCCCCAGCAGCGGTACCGCAGACCACTACCCTCCACACAGTACAATCCCAGAATGCTCCAAACTCCAGTCTGAGTCCACAAGTATTCTGGAAACATTACTCAGAGATTTTGGTCCATATCAACATGACAGAATCACACAGATGCTGCCGACTACACATCCTTAATGTGAATTTTCCATTCCACCACATATCAAAGGTCCTCCGAAGTGCACCATGAAAAAATATCTCCACCACCACCAGCTGGCCCCATTGATAAAAGGATAGATCCATGCTTTAATGCCGTTTACACCACACTGTGACCCTACCAACTGAATGCTTCAGCAGAAACAGAGTAATCAGACCAAGTTATGCTGTTCCAATCTTCTCTTGTCCAACTTTGGTGAGCCTCTGTGAATCGCAGCCTCTGTTTCCTGTTCTTAGCTGATAAAAGCAGCACCCAGCGTAACCTTCAGCTACTCTAGCTTATCTGCTCAGAGATGCTCTTCTGCATACCTCAGTTGTAACAAGTGGTTATTTGAGTTTCTGTCATCTCAAAACAGTCTCTCCATTCTCCTCTGTCCTCTGACATAAACGAGGCATTTTACCCAGAGAACTGCTGCTCACTGGATAGCATCTTTTGAGATGCTTGTTTGGAAAAAATCCCAGCAGATCAGCAGTTTCTAAAAATCTTCACATCAGCCCGCCAGACATCACAAGCCACGCCACGTTCAAAGTCTTCGCAATTGTGATGCTCACTTTGAACTTCAGCCAGTTGTCTACATGCCTAAATGCATCGAGCTGCTGCCATGTGACTAGTTGATTAGTTATTTGCATTAATGTGCAGCTGAAGTGACTGTCAATGTAATCTGGCTAAACAATGCTTCAAAGAGAGACTGTGTTTAAGCAAACTGAGTGCTCTATTATTCATCCTGACTAGACACCCGACTCTCTTGCGTGATTTTGAATCACATCATATCAGCTGTAGTTAGTCTGAAGCGTGGGCTGAAGTTTGGCAGTGTTATGTTTGCTCTTTGAAAACAAGATGGTGCTTCAAGATGTGTCACGCTGTGTGTGGTGCTTTTAGTCAGCCTCTTTAGATTCTTAAAGATCACACAGTCACAGACATCTTAACACTGAAAGCTGTTAAAAATCACAGCAACCAGTCCAGCGCCTACACCTGGATAATCAAAGGCTCCAGTTTCATTTGCAAACCTTATCACAGTAATTCAATGTCTGTTAGAATGACTTGGAATTCCTGTCATAGTGGTGCCTGTTTAATATTTTAAACCCTAGCCAAGAAAACAAAACAAACAAACAAAAAAAACTCAACTCATGGCTCCTGCCACAAACCCTCAATCCAACCGTGAAACTACATCTGTCTCCTAAACGTACCCTCAAAAAGGCTTCCTTCCTTTTCTTCTTCAATCTGTTGAAACCACAGACCAGAGATCACCAATGTCCAGTGAATCTCATTGAGATATTGTCATCTAAGCTGCAAGACAGGTTCCTCCACCTCCGTCTGGCACGCCCCACCTGCTCGTACAGTTCCTGTCACTACAGTGAATGCTCACCGCTCCATATCATGACATCCGGAGAGCGGACACAGAATCTAATTATAGGGTATTTTTCTTCCCCACGTGACTGCCTGAGAAGATAAGGCCAACCTTACCCTGACAGGAATGTTTGGGTGCTCACGATACCTGACACATGTAGCCCAGTGAGTGGCTCACAGGATTAATAAGGGAATACAGCCACTTGTATACCACAGTGGGATGTTTCTGCTCTTGTACGCAAGAGGCGTACTATCGCTGTAACACCAGAAATGGGAGCTTACGGTCCAACCTTGGCGACAGCTGTAATTCCCTTTGAATTTTGACACCTTTAAAAAACTGTGGATTAATTTTCTATGCAGTGTTTTTCTTGATTGGCAGAGTTTTCCTGGGAAAGTATTGGTTTCAGTCCAGCCAATGTAAACCTTTTGTGAACTAGTTAATCGATCTATCAAATAACAACAAATTAATTATCTTTAAAGAATGTATAATTCACTTTTCAAAGTCAAAAGCTTCATATCTCCAGTTTCAGTACCTAAATGAGAGCTTCTGTCTGCTTTTATTTGTAATATATGAAGTAATATAACCAGGAGACTTCACCTTGAACTCTCGGATAGGGAAATAATGTCTAAGCAAGTTAAAAGATTGATAATTATTGATAACTGAATTAATAACAAAAGACATCACATTCTTAATGCTTGTTTCCCATCTTCTTGCATTAATTCTGAAGAAGGCTCATTTTAATTTAAACAAATTATATTCAAATGTGTACAGAACAGCAGAGAAGTCCTACAGTGTGCAGTATGTTATAACTCAAACTGTTTCAAAGGTCACAGACTGAATGAATGAGTGTGTGTGTGTCTGTATACATATACGTATATATGTATATACATATATACATTAGGGCTGCCACAAACGATTATTTTGATAGTCGACTAGTCACCGATTATTTTTGCGATTAGTCGACTAATCAGATCATGCATCCATTGGACGTAAAACGTACAGCTTATTGCACCAGCATGCATCTGCTCTTATATAACTATCATTAGCTTACAGCTTTGAGTGTTTAAGGTATGTGCTAACTAAAAATAAAGACAAGATGATAGTTTATTAAATTTTAATGAAATCTGCAGATTGTTTCGGTGAAGTTTAATAAACTCAGCCGTCTGCTCCTTGCTATCTAAAATATAACAGGACACCAGAGTATATTCTTGACCATCTCACACTTCTGATAATCAGTTGTCTGCTTGATGTTTATTCAGCTGTGTGAAAACTATAACTTTAATCTCAGCCAAATCGATTTACTCAGGAACAAATAAAATACTAAAAAAAAGCCAAACAATAACATTTTTAAGTTATCTAAGTGACTTATATATCATGTTTAACCTGAGTGGTGAAAGACGGCGGTGGGTTTGAAAACGTTTTGCCGGGAGTCCGGTGTTCTCACAGGCTATAGTGAGCCTTGACCCTCGGCTAGCTATCGAGCTGGTCAGACGTCTCGAAAACGTCGGAGCGCTTTTGAAAATATGTGGGGTCTTGATAAACTGAGCAGATATTTGAGGCTTACACAGCTACATTCTCGCCTGAAAATATGTTAAACATTTATTTTGTGACCCAGAAAGAATAATTAAGAGTAACATTAAAACTAACTAGCCACAGACATTGTTGAAAACTGAGCAGGGTTTCAATTCTGGGACA
>VURO01020986.1:453-25830 GCA_015108175.1 Pelvicachromis taeniatus
TCCATATCAGCTCTCTGAAGGACTCAGTATCATCTGAATGGAGCTCCATATTATTCTGTTCACTGCCATAAAGGGCATTAGAGCCTCCAGAGCAGCAGATCAGCTTTCAGTCGATACACACACACACACACACGCGCGCACACACACCGCCCATCTTGCCGCCTCCCTCTGCCTCCTCGCTGTGTCTCTTTAAAGGCTCAGTTCACCCCAAAATGTGAGGAATACATTTGATTGTTTCCATGTAAAGTGTTTCT
Organism: Pelvicachromis taeniatus; assembly: GCA_015108175.1. Classification (NCBI taxonomy): domain Eukaryota; kingdom Metazoa; phylum Chordata; class Actinopteri; order Cichliformes; family Cichlidae; genus Pelvicachromis; species Pelvicachromis taeniatus. The sequence continues at coordinate 708 of VURO01020986.1, forward strand.
ATTTCTGACTTTATTAATTATGATATTGCTGTTCAGACCTTGGATGACATCTGAGGAATGTGATTGGCTGCAGAAGTGCAGGCACTTCCTGATGAAGATCAAATACCAGAACAGTGATTTAGGACAGCGTGCAGTAAGCAGCCGTGTGAAATCCTTCTACGACACGCACACGACTGTGTTTACAACAAGAGGAAACGGACCTTTGCTTTCTCACAGAAATATCATTGACGTGTTAAATATAGGGACACAAATCATTTACACGAGGAACACACGGATATAATATATCTCCATGGTGAGCAGATTTTAAATCAATCAAGAAGCTTTGAAATGTCTTTGAAAAGCATCACAAGTTTAAAAGCATTTGAAGTTTAAGGAGCACGCAGCCCGTTTATTTATAAAAATCTGACTCGCGCTTAAACGTGTGGCATGTTCTTGTGAACATGAATGAAAGGAGCGGTGGTTAATGAGCGTGCGCCTCAGCAATCAAAGTTTATGTAGGAGTCTTATATCATTACGAGCTGTTACGCTGCAGCTGCCGCGGCGTCTTCAGTTTCTAGGTCTCGTATTTCTGTCATGCATTGTCACGTTCCGTGTTTGTAGAAAAGCTGCTGCACTGCTGCGTCTCATGTGGGCCGTGATGAAGTGAAGTTCCCTCTGGGTGAACCGGCTGTGTCAGGATGTAAAAACACAACAGCTTTTAATGTGGTCGAGTTTAAGAGTGTTTACGAGCTAAAACCGTAATTATGGAGAATCAGGGGTTAAGGTGGAAGTCCTGCGAGTACAAACAGCCGGTAGCATCCATCCACTGATCAAGTTCGATCAAATGTGTCTTTGCTCCGTCATTAACGAGCAACCAAACGACATTTTTGGTCCCAATTTGATTAGAAGCATAAAAACGCCGTCAGACTGCAGCGAACAGTGAAGCTGGCTGAGCGCCCGCTGCGTGTTTTTAAAGATATTGTTACTGTCTTATTAAGGTGGAAATCGATGCCGACCTCGCCGAGCCCCCATTTATATCCGCACCCCCACCCCCACTGCTCCTCATGCACTCCCAGCATGCTTTGCTAAGGCAGCAGAATAAGGAGGAGGAGGCGGAAAAAGATGGGTTGTGGGTATTCTGCCGAGGTTATCCCCTGGTTAATGTGACATGTCTGTCTGCGACCTTGCCGCTTGTTAACTGCCCGGATTATTATTGTGATAATGTGGCAATTAAAAAGGAAGCGCACCATGAGAACGGGGTGGAGGGGCTTATGGTCCGAGAGATGGATGTGCACAGATTACAAGGCAGTGGGAAATGCATTAAGGTGGCAATCCATTCTGACCCCTCCCCTCGCCGTCCTCCTCCAAAGCTGCTGGTTATTACCGCCCATCCTCATTGATATCCATTCCCAATCAATACTCCTCTGCTGCCGTAAAAATCGCCGTAAATCAACGCGCGGCGAGCGAGAGATCAGCGCGGGAGGGAAAATCAAAAGGCGGGCCCTAATGAGACGCCATAAGTCTGCAGGAAGTGCCGAGCGCCTTTATCAAGACGCCACTGCAGAATTATAATTTTATCTGCTGCTCAGATAAAGAGGCGACGTGAAGAAACGGCAACACATTGAGCCCTGAGACAGGCTCTGTCCTCTCAGCCTTTCACAGGGAGACGCAGCAAATCTGTGGTTGTTACATAAATGTGTGTGATTGTAGCGTCTGCATGCGGTTTAGCACTCTACGTAACCATATAAGTTTAATTGGTGCTGGTAAAACTCCTCCTGATGCAAATGAGCGTCCCGCAGAGTCGAACTGACGTCCTCTGATTCTGGTTGACGTCCATGTTGAGCAGCAGTCCAGATTAAACTAATCTTATTTCTTTTTTTCCTTTTTTGTTCAGATTCTTCCTGAAGTTCTTCCTCAAGTGCAATCAGAACTGTTTGAAAAATGCGGGAAACCCGAGAGACATGAGGCGGTTCCAGGTAAAAGTCCAGCAGGAAGCAGTTTTCTTTCATGAAAATAAAAAAGTCCAAACTAACCCTGAGGGCTGTGTCCGCAACAGGTGGTGGTGTCCACTACAGTCAACGTGGACGGTCACGTGCTGGCCGTGTCAGACAACATGTTCGTCCACAACAACTCCAAACATGGCCGCCGTGCCCGACGACTGGACCCCTCTGAAGGTAAGACGCGACTCAGACGGACCAAATCATTGAGCTGGGCTCAAAGAAGGAGTTTGTAGGACTCCGTCTGTAGGTCACGTCGATCAGAAGACGTGTAGAAGGTCCAGCTGCAGATGAGTTCAGTGCAGCTGTTACAGGAAGTACACAAAGCTCTGAGGTTGGGATCGGTTTGTCCAGCAGACTGCAGGTGAGAGGATAAGGCAGCTCACAGGTTAATCTGGTCTTCTCGCTTCCTGTTTGCTTGTTGTTGCTGTTTATTAAGTGAAACGTCCGTCTGAAACACTCAGCGTCCTGCTGGACGTTGTGTTCCTCTGGGGGGAGGACGGAGAACAAACACGCCGTTCTTCCACCTTCCACAGCGACCACATAAAATGCATCATCCGCGTATAAACTTGACACAATGAAACTCGACTCTGAGAGCTGGAGCTCAGCGGCAACATTTCCTCTGAAGTTGTAAACTTTAAGGCCACTTTGCCCTGTCCCAAGTCTAATAAAAACCCCCGCCTGACGTTGGCACCTCGAGGACCCATGACATAAGGCTCTCGCTTGATTCGACCTACTTGGAGTGCCAGGAGGGAGGGGCTCCAAAAGCAGTAGCAGGTTTTCTGTGCAGAATCAGTAAAACATATTTTTTTATATATATGCTCACCGAGGAAGCCCACCACTCACATCCTGTTATAGTCTGTCAAAGCGTTTTGACGCGCGTCAGGTGGAACAAATCAAAAGCCTCTTTTCCTTTTACTTCCTCGTCCTGGTTAAAGTTTTAGGCCTTGGAGCAGCAGGTGGGTGGAGTTACCTGCAAGGTCATCCTGAACAGGTTCACATGAACCTCCTGTTACCGTCGAAAGCGCCGCGTGCACTTTGTCTTGTCCCATTGTGGCGAAGCCCAGTCGTCTGGGTAACAGAGGGTTTTTTTCAGAGCAGTGCGCCAGTGCGTTTCCTCTCTCATACATCAAACTACCTCACTTTGCCGTTTCCCTCGACTCTGTTAAAGATGCGGGGCTTTGCCAGGAGAGATGGTGTAACTGCTTCGCTTGTTAAAACTCACTTTGAACGCCAAACTCGTGGGGCTCAGCGTACGGGGCGCTGCAAAGTGTCAGGTGACTGTGTGGGTGACAGAAAAGTGGACGAACCGGCGTTCGTACGCCGCTCTTACTCCTTAAGCAGTAAAAAGTCTTCTGACACCTCCCAAACCACATCGCTCTGAAGTTTCCCTCCACTTTCGTTAAAGTTTGAGGCGTTTCCAGGAGAGAAAGCAGGCCGGTCTTACACGGCATCAAAAAAGCAGTTTGAATGAATACACTTCTGCATGAACTCCCAGCACTTATAATGTAGTGCTTTTAGCCAAACGCCACCCCTCTGAGACGCACAGCAGAGTCCTGAAACAATTCGCCACCAGACTTTAGAGCTCTGCCGTGTCCTCCCCCCAGACGCCTCCCTCTGACTTTGAAAAGTCTGAGACTTTTCCAAAGGCTGGTGATGTAATTGTCCCGTTTGGTTTAACCTACTTGCAGCACCAGGTGGGTGGTGTTTATCACACCCGGGGCATTTCAGTCCAGATGAGGCTACTCGATCAAAGAAGCAGCAGCTGCCCTTTTTCTGAGCGTGCCGCCCTGCAGGCCGTCTCCACCCGCGTGGCACGTCCAGAGCGCTAAAACAAACGCTTCTTGACACTAATCTGTCAGCGCCTTCATCAGGCTGGGATCCTCGTGTTTCTCACCTGTGAAAGCGCCTCGGGATATTTAGGAAAGTTTATCAAATCAGCAGTCAAACATTCATGAGCACAAGTGTTTGGCTCTGAGGATGCTGCGCGTACTGTACGGCGTCCTGCAGGGGCCAAAGAGGACGCGTTGTTTACCAGCCGGTCCTGTATCTCAGTCCGCAGAGGGAAGCTCGAGGCCTTTCATCTCATCCAGGCTGGGATGTTTTCAGAGACGATAAAAAGCCCCAACATCTGCTCCCGCCTTTGTCACCAGCCCTCAGCCTCCCGTCTCCTCCATAAAACTTTCCACCGCCTGCTCCTCGTCTTTGTGCTCTGTTCGTTTGATTTGAACCCCCCGTCGTTCCCCTTCCAGCACCCCCCCCCCTTCACACCCGCTGGATTGTTTGTTTACTGCTGTGACAAAAGGGGGAAATTAATAAGGAGGTGACAATCGTGTCCTCAGAGCGGCAAACAGCCACGGCCCTCAGCAGCGGCTTCGGGGGCCGAGTCTTTTCATCTGGAAGAAGTTAGTGCTGCGGCCTTAGAAGGGCAACAAGCATCCTGAAGTGTGGTCTCCACAGCAGCAGCTGTAAACATCAGTTCAGGCTTTCAGCTTTCTGCTTACGAACATGACACATCGTGAACGCTGGAGAGGAAGCCGAACCGTTTCCTCCTGATTCAGGGAGGCGCTGATCTGCTTTAAGAAAGACACGTTTGCTTCCAACCTGGATTACTTCTTTCTCAAATCCAATGTAGTCCAGCCTTATAATCAATCTAAAGCCAAAAGCTTTGTCTCTGGAGTCAAAGTCACTTTAGGTTCTGTAAAAACATCTTAAAATCAAATCTTTCGGCATTGGGTGAAAGTTTCTGTGCTTCTCTGTTAGATCTGGAGGCACCGTACGCTGGTTTCATTACGTTTCAGTGAGAACGGCTCGTGTCGGGCCTTCATGTTGATGCATGTAAAAAGTAAAATAAGAGATTTATCTAAATCACTCAGAGCTTTTGTCAGTGAGCTCACGCTGCCGGTAACTGCTGCAGAAAGTCATTACCACGTCGATAATAATGGAGAAAATTGTAACTGGGATGTTTAATCGAGTCTTTGAATGCAGCTTTACAGATGAGATCACATAATAAACAATGAGAGACTCGTTCATGCTCTGACTGGAACATCAGATCGTCCTCCCAATAAAAAGCTCCCGGTCCGGGAAAAGGCTGTAAAGCTGCGGAGCCTCGGCTTGCTTTGCGTCCGTCCGCCTGTCTGACTCGACTGGGCTCGAGTCCGGACACCAGTCTAGTCGTTACGGAGACGCTGTTTATGTGGAGAACCTTATTGATCTGTGTGGCGTTGGAAAAACCAATCATTTTGCATTTTGTATTAGAGGTGGAGTAACAGACTGAGTCTGACTGAAAGCTCTCTGTGGGTGTAGGACGTGTCACAGTTGTAGGCTTGTTGAAGATTTCTCGCCTTTTTCATAACCTTCTCCGGGTGAAACACGTAAATAACCATGAAAACATTACGTCAGAGTCTTCCTGCTCGCACAAAGTGTGAACCTCACGTCGGTCTGAGGCAGGATGAAATCTGACCTGATTCTCAGGAAGCAGCGCGTTTCAAAGGGCGTTTCTCCAGGAAGAGCACACACTCACGCCGTTTGAAGGACTTCTGAAGCAAAGTGTTTAAGCTGTTAAGTTTAACAGGTTTTAGATGAATTATGTCACACAGGCCTGCAGACCTCCAGCCCTGGAAGCCTCCGGTCCACGCCCGGTCCAGGCCGGTAGGCTGGAGGTCGTCAGGTGAGGTGAGTCTCGCTGTCATTGCTTCGGTCGTCTGTGACGAACGCTGACTGGAAGAGTGGAGCTGGCACTCATGGGCCCACCAGCTGAATGAGCTCTCTGAAACGATCTGATGTCTGTGACTTGACCTCTGTGCGACCCCCACTGTCACTCATGCTGCTGTCATGTGGTTGTGTGTTTCCGAAGCAGCCACTCCCTGCATCAAAGCCATCAGTCCGAGCGAAGGCTGGACGACCGGCGGCGCCACCGTCATCCTCATCGGGGACAACTTCTTCGACGGCCTGCAGGTGGTCTTTGGCACGATGCTGGTGTGGAGCGAGGTGAGACGCCTCTTATTCAAATATCGCACGTTAAATGGTTTAACAGGTCGTTTGAGGCCCCGTGTTTGGCGCTCTGACATTTTTTAGGCTGATCGCAGTGAAGAAATAACTTTGGCACAGAGCCTGTGCTCCAAGAACAGCTGCACGAGCCGTACATCATGTTCTCCATCTTCATCTTTCACACACACACACACACACGCACGCACACGCTCGTATCGTAGAAACACCTGCGTCTGTGTCTGCAGCAGGTCTGCGTGTCCCCAAAAATATGCAGATTCAGTGCGAGCTGAGCTGCAGGAGGAGCTGCGCATACGGCGCGCCATGAAATATTGAAGCGAGTCCAGAAGAGCAGAACACCTGGCGGGGAAGGAGGGAAGATGCACCTCCACACGCCGACGGGGCTCCTGACTTTGATCAGCGGCGTGCGGCGGCGAGCAGACGGACTCCAAAGCCCAGCATCCCTCTGAACACAGACTGCACGCTGACCCAGATCGCAGGAAGGCGGTCGGCGTGTTTTAACTCAGAAAGTTTTAACAGGAAGCGGAATCGGGCGCTCTCGTTCCGCTCCTCGCTTATCTTTGCAGACGTCAGCTGCTGTTTGTAAAACTCGTATTTATCGCGTAGAAGAGGCGGATGGCGGAGCTGATGGAGGTGATCAAAGGTCGCAGTGCCTCGCCTCCAAAGGAGAAAGCAGACGTTTGCGATGTGGAGGTGGATTTACGGACGCAGACCGAGAAAAACACGTTAAACTGCAGTTTGAGTAAAAACACTCCAACGTAAGAGGCTCAGTGAAAACGAGCTTTTTGGGCCGATTTCCTGTCATGTGACACAAAATTCCAGCGCAGCAAAAACCTGCTGAAAACACATCTTTGACTGAGATTTGGTTAAAAACAGGAAAAAAAAATTTTTTTTTCCAGGTCACTGAGAAATAATGTGCGAGACCTTCATTAGAGTCCTTTCCTTTTTGGCCAGCCTGAAGCGTAACGTCAGCCCGGCTGCCTCTGAAAAACACGCCGCTGGGATTTTTCCACAGTTTCTGTTTATTGTAGAAAATATTCTCTGTGGGAAATAAACGCTTCGACTTGTTTAGCTCGGCGAGATAATCGCAAATTTGCAGCGCTTTTAAGATTTCTTTAAAGCCTGCTAAAAATAAAACGTTACTCTGTAAACGCACTAACCACCCACTGACTTCCTGTGTGTGCTGTGATGACATTTACAGTCGTGTCCTGCTTTCAGAGCTCGCACTGACAGGGACTACGTGTGGAGTCACTAAACTAAACCACGTGGGCGGGGCTACCGTCCCCCGTACTCACAACAAAGAGCCCCAGACGGTCTTTTATTCCTCGGGCCATCACACGTCTGAACTCGAGCAGGTTCAGGTGGATGCTAAGATGCGAGGATGGTGAAGGTCTCTGTTTGTGCTGTGATTTATGTCTCATGTTGATTGTTTTCTCGTGGGTATACGAATGTCCGCTGACTTTCCCCACAGGAACAAATAAACCTGTTTATCGCTCTTTTAACGACTGGTTAACACTTTCTCTCGGTTCTTAAACGCGCGTTCTGTTATTTTTGCTCGGGTTTAGAAGAAGGTCACAGTTTTTAGTTTTGTGAGTTTCAAAGTGACGCCAGGCTTCAGATCTGCAGCAGCTTGAACATTTTGTCCTGTTTTTTTGTGTCTCTTGTGACCCAGCTGATCACCCCTCACGCCATCCGGGTCCAGACTCCCCCTCGCCACATCCCAGGGGTCGTGGAGGTCACGCTGTCCTACAAGTCCAAACAGTTCTGCAAAGGAGCTCCGGGACGCTTCGTGTACACCGGTAAGCCCTCAACCCAAAGCCCGTCTTCGAGGGAGGTTTTCTAAACACTGAAGTTCTCGCAGAGGTTTTAAAACGTCATCCAAAGCTTTGATACTGATAGTAAAGTTCAAATTCACCACCATTAAATCCATGAAAGGAGAATAAATCATCCATTAGTGGAGTCTTAATCATCGTGTGGTGAGACTGAAACCGAGTGATTTCACCCAAAATCAGACGTTTTGGCTCGGCGCTCATTTTTCAGTGCGAACAAACTTTCCATCATACTACTGGTTTATGCTGGTTTATGCTGGTTTATGCTGGTTTATGCTGGTTTATGCTGGTGAATACCTGCGATTTAAGGTTTAAGGTCTTGAGACTGGAGGGGTGATCCTCACCGTGGAGGAGTCGGCGTAAACACTACGTCCTGACAGCGAGGTAAACACTTTCCCCGAACGCCTCCCCGCTCTGCTCCTCCTCAGCACCCTTCATCCTCTTTGTCAGCCGTCGGCAGTCAAACGTCCGAAGACTCGATATCTGACTCTCAGATCAGTGCTTCCACTGTCGCCGATTATTCCGTCAGAATATCCAGATGTCATTCAAAGCAGCAGAAAGGTCAGCTGGACGGCTGTTTAGCCTGATAAGTAAATGTCATTGCGTCGCGTTGTGAAAGAGGCGAGCGTGTTGGAGTTTTCTGTTTAACACCAGTTTATCGCCGCCTCCTTCCTCTCGCCCTCGTCTTTGTTGGGAGGCGCCGCCTCCTCCGACGGCAGGGCCACGCTCACAATGGACGCTCGGGCCGCCGCCTCCTTTTGCAATGCTAATCTGCGATCCCGTTTACAGATACGACTGACACGAGCGGCGCGTTGCTTTGATGTGGAGGTGCGCTGTGAATAGAGCCTGTTGTTATCTCAGAGTCCATTAGAGGATGTCCTCCTCCTCAGAAACACGCTGGGGGAGGCCTGAAGGAGCTCACAGAACAGCCACGCCAGCTTTTCTTACATCAGCTTCAAGTGTTTTACATAATCAGATGAACTGAAGATTTAAAAAAGTCCCCAGCGTAACCTGAAAAACAAGAGCAAAGTATAGAAAAATACGAGGTTGAAGGCGTTAATGTGTAATATGCATATTTCCTGTGTTTGGTTGAGCTGCGATTGAAATTTAAAGACATTAAATTAGATATTGTAGGTGTTATATAGCAGGTATTATATGGAAAAAATAATGAATTGATTACTGGCAATGACGCTGATCACACTTAGAATCAGTGCGTCTCTGTCGTGCATGTGTCGCGTGCGTTGGCTGGCGAGGATGTGGTTTAATGAGCTCGCACAGCGGTCTGTAAAAACTCTGGTCTGCTCCTTTAATCCAGCCTCCACAATCCCAACCAAGAAGCGGGAACATCTGACTCCAGCTTGATTGATGGGCGAACAACAAAACTGAGCGTCCCCGAAGGCATCGCGAGGCTGAACCCGACAGGTGGCCGCATCATAACGCCGCTCGGTTTCTCCTACCCGCCGCTACTCGTGCCAGGGAGACGGCCGCATTGTGCACGCACGCACGCCGCTTCATCTGATTTACACATGACACGCTCAGAGACGCAGGAGCGGGCGTCGCTGTGCGCTTCAGAGCACGCTCAGTGTGCCAACAGCGTGCCGCGTTCATGAATGTGAAATGAGCCGAGTTTTAGATACCGAGCGGCGGGTAAATGAAGAGAAAACAGCCTGCTGATGTCACTTCCTTCACGAGCCCACACACAACAAAAGCCCTTCGCAACCCCCTGGAAACCCTTCAAGGCTCCTACTGTTGTGTGTATGTGTTCATAAGAATACCTGGAGCCTTTTTAAGGACCTTTGGGGTCTGCAGGAGGTTGCAGCGAGGTCTGAGGTATCCTTGAGTCGGGTGAAGTGAACCTAGATGAGTTTCCGGTGGTTTCTGAGCAGGTCTGGCCTTCTTAAGGACGTTGTAGGCATCTTAGGTAGGTTCCAGGATTTCTTCTAGTTGTATTAAAGCCTTGATCAGGACTAGATTATCTAATGAGCTTCTGGGGTTATTAAGAAGGTTTTTATTGATTCTTTAGGAAGTTAGTACCCTTAAGAAGAGAGTTAAACAACTTCTGCAGTCCTTGAGGAGGTTGCACAAGTTTCTCAAGAGCGACACCTCGGTTAGGTTTCAGTGGTCTTCAAGGAGGTCGAGGGACTTGAAGGATCTAGATTTTATAAGGAGGTCGCAGGTATCAGTGAGCAGACTTAAGCTGATTCCAGCGGTCCTTGGAGAAGTTCCAGTGCTCCTAATTGTTATTAAGGTGGTTGGAGGGACCTTGAGGAGTTTCCAGTGTTCCTCAAACAGGCCAAGACTATTTAATGAGATTCCAGGGGTTATTAAAGAACTTCTTAATTATTTAGTTGGTGGTCCTTGAGGAGGTTGTAAAGGTCCCTTGAGCAAGTTCCAGGGTTTTTAAATAGGTTGGAGGTGTCCTTGAGGAAGTTGTTGGGGTTTTCAGGATCCTCTCCAGTGGTTAGGTTTAAGTTCAGTGTGCGTACCTGCACATTTATGCACCCTAAACGGGGGAGATGGGTCTCTGCCAGCCAATCAGAGAGCAGCTCTTCTGTGAACATTCCCGTTAGTATTCCCTCGTTTCCTCCCCCGGCTGCTCTGCCTCTCCTGCTGCCTCTCAGCTGAAGGTGGAGTGACGAGCAGTGGGATCCGAGTGTTTCCCAGATTTCCCGTCTGCCTTCCTCTCTGCAGCTTTGAGCGGCTTCAGGATTTGATCCCGCGGCTTCGCTCGGAAAAACTGGCCAAAGGCAAGAAAGCTGAGCGGAATGACAAAAAGCCTGAGAGCTGAAGGGGTTCCTCCTCCTCCTCCTCCTCCTCCTGCTCCTCCTGCTCCTCGTCGTCCTCTCTAATCATCTGCACTGCAAGCAGATTACCAGATACACAAATCACCTGGCTCATTGTGCCACGTTTAACGTTTTTTATTTGCATTTAGGGTTAGAGATGACACATCCATTTTTACTTTAAACGGTTTTTCATTAAAAATGGACATAAAAAAACCCACAATCAGTACATTTAAATATTTTTTTCTAGTTTTGTTTATTTTTCAGATTTTGTAGTTTTCTGATACTTCTGGGTTTTCTTGTAGTTTTGTTTTTGAAGTATTTTCTTTAAGAACGGGTATTTAGTAGTTTTTTTTTTTTAGTTCTTTTACTTCTGCAGTTTAGTGTTTTTATAGTTTTATTGGATCTGCAGCTTTTCCAGGTTTGCAGTATCTGTAGTATTTTGTGTAGTATTTACTGTGTACACTGTATTTTTTGTAGTATTCTGTGATTCTAATGAGCACTTCTCTAGTACTGTGTAGTATACCTGCTGGATTGTATCCTGCAGTATAGCTGTAGTACTCCTGCAGTACTCCTGCAGTACTGTGTGGTTCTCCTGCAGGCCTGTGGTTTCTGGTGTTCCCGGTATCTCCCTCCTCTCGGCTGTGGCTGTTGAGTCGCTGGTGCTGCCGGGTCCACACCTCCTCGGTGCTTGTAATGCACGGATCAATGCGGCCTGCGGGGGGGAGGCACGGGGGAGGTGAGGGAGGGGAGCGGAGCTGTGGGATCGATGGGTGCTGAGTTATTGCGGCGCTCGGCCACTGATTTTTAGAGAGCTGTGTTTTCCCAGGAAAGTCAATACCTCCAGGCTCCCCTCATTAATTTCAACCCCTCCATCCCCACTGCGCCTCCCTCCTCTCCCTCCTCCTGCAGCTGCACCTGGGGATCTGCAGCCCTGGAGAGAGAGAAGGGTGGAGGAGGAGGAGGAAGACAGGGAGAGAGAAACTGAGATGATGAAGCCAGATGAAGGGGGGAGGACGAGGAGGATGGAGGAGGAAGATGAGTAAGAGGAGGAGAAAGATGTGATCGCGGGTTTAAAAAACCAGGAGGAAGAATATCGATTCCTGATATGGAGATCGTGTTTGCAGCAGATTATTGATGAAGGTCCTCCTCAAGGAACAAACGTCTGTGGCCACGAACTGGAGCCAAACTGGAGGCGTTAAGTGGAGGACACCCAGCACCAGTATCATCATCATCATCATCATCGGGCAGGCCTCAACATGCCTGTGCCCCCACCCTCACCCCCACCCGCTCCTTTCTGTACTGAGGCCTGCTGGGAGCTGCAGTTGCTCAGCTGTGTACACTCCAAAAGTATGTGGACACGTCAGCATGGCGTCGAAGCACTCGGTGTCCTCTTTATTACGGCAGCTTCTCCAAACCGAGCTCGTGTTGACTCTTCATTAGCTGTTGTCTCTGCTTCACTCTGTGGAACGTTTTACTCACTCAGATTTTCGGTTTTCTTCTTTCTTGCAGACGTTTTATTCTAACGAGCCAAATCATTCGTACTGGTTCGTTCTTGTTTCTGCAGCTGTGATGCAGAAATCTGTGGCTTCATTGGTAATGTGCTGAGTTCTGGATCTTTATTTATACGTGTGAATGTTTCCATCATTTATGCAGTAATTGTTATTTATACGGCATCTTTAGTCTTCTTCGTTTTTCTGGGTTTTATTTTTTCATATTCTGGTTCCATAGTTTATTCTGCAGGTTTGTAGTTTTTCTGCTTCTGCAGCGGTTCATCCCTGTCCTCGTCAGCCCCCTCTGTGGAAAAGTGGAGGTCAGAGGTCAGACTTACTTCCGCACAGACTGGTCGAACTTTCTGCTTAACACTCGCTGCGTGTTATTCCAGGTAACAACAAACTTAGTTGAGAAAAACTCAAATCCGGGTCTGAATTTTTCAGCCGCCAGTTCCAGACCAGATATTCCAAACCTGTTATTCCAGCTTCAGGTCACCTTTGATGTTCCAGGTCAGGTCTGGGTGTTTTGGCGGCTCTAAGGATGATATTCCTGATCTGATGTTCTGGTTTTTTCCATGTTTAATGAGGTTGTTTTTTCGGGAGTCCCCCGGGACGTTCGGCACTTTCTGATTCATAGAAAATTAATCCTGCTGGATTTTTTATGATGCTTCCTGCAGTTTCTGACTTTTTGTCTCCCTCATTCAGATGTTTGAGATGTTAGAAGTTGCCTGTGATTTAAGCACAGCTGGACCTGCGGCTCTTTTGTTTTTTTTAATGGCGTTTTTTCTCTCAGGTGTTTTATTGTCTCGGCACTTTGGGGCTTTTAATGATTTCAGATCTGTTTCTGAGGTGAAGCTTCTTGTTTCGACCTCCGAGCTGGAGCGCTGCAGTAAATGTAGCTCCCAGCTCTGGTTTTAAATGCTGCTTCAGAACAAAACGCCTCAGAAGGTAGCTGGTCCTGCGTGTCCTGCAGGGAAACGCACGGCACCGATGTTACGCCGTTTTCCTCACGGTGGTGGTTTTTCGGTTACTCGGATGCTCCCTCCACCCGTCCCCGCTCCACGTTGTTTTTGTTGGTGGTTTTCCGGTGTGGGCGTTGGGATCCCTCTGGGACCGGTCCTGAGATTAAGCGGCTCTGCAAATAAAATCCACTCCACTTACTCGGGTAATTGTTTTACTGGAATAATTAAAGGATTCAGTGTTTTCCTGTGGATGCAAAGGTCAAACTTCTGCTGATGTAGTGCCGCCCTCCTCCCCACTGCTCAGTGACGGCTGACGAAGCTCAGTTTATCTTGTTTGTTCTCCATCTTACTCCTCCTCTTCATGGAAAGGTCAGAGGTCAAGCCTACACAGGCAGCCTGAGTGATACTTCCATGACCAAGCCGACTATTCCAGGTCCAGGCTGGATATTCCAGGTCCAGACTGGATATTCCAGGTCTAAACATGACCTTCTTGAATACGTTTGACGTCGTTTAAGTTGCTGCGTTCATTAAATAAAGGAAGGAGGTGTTGCACAACCAAGTGTTTCCCAAACTGAGCTTCATTTAACCACCTGATCATTTGGAATGACATCACCAGAGCGGACCAATCAGTGAGTCTATGACCTTGTGTGATGCAGGTTCATTAAATGTAAGTCTGAACTGAAACGAAGTACCGGCCCGTTTTCCTCACTCTGAGCTCCTCTCTCCAAGTACAATGAAGCACTTTGTAAGCTCTGCTCTTCCTCCTCCTCCTCCTCGGCACACATGGAAAACATTAGCAGATTGTTCCAGAGGGTTCGCTGAAGGTCTGCAAATGTGTAACCGAGAGGCCGGCGTTACACCTCCGACCTCAGCTGGAGGAGGAGGAGGAGGCGCTCCCTCTGTTTTCGCTGTTCCCCCCCTCTCCTGTCGACACGTCTGAGGCACCGTTCGCTAATTGACTTCTGAATTTTTATTGTTTAATTACTGTCGCTGTAACACATGGAGGCAATTATCTGTAGCCTGCTCGGGATCGGCTTACAGCGGCTGACGGAAACAAAGAGAAGACGAGGCAAACGCCGTTCACGGCAGCGAGGACAGAACTCATAATTCACCTCCGTCTGAACCATCGAGACATCACTGCAGCCTCGTCTTTTTATTATATTTAACCCTCTCCGACAACAATAATTCCCCAAGACGAAATGCTGGTTTGTATTTTTACAGGAGGAGGTGCGCTTTCGTGTTGTAGTTTGTGGCTTTGTTTCGTGTTAAGTTGAACAGATTCAGGACCAGACGCAGTAATGACGAGGCCACAGTTTGGCTGTAAGTTCAGGATTTGCTCTCTCCAGAAACAACACAGCTAACGAGCCTGCAGCTGCTTTACTACGGCTCAGACCAGCGTTTAAACCTGGAGCCAGGTTTAGACTAACTCTGACCCTAACACCTGGCAGAAAGCGGCGTTTACCATCAGATCTGACCGATTCCCGCCGCACGGCACGCGCCTGCTTTCCCCGCGCGCCCCTGCCATCTTTGGAAATCCTGACAGGAAGTTTAAAAACCTTTTTTCATTCCCAGTCTCTCGATCATGGTTCTGTTAGAGGTCTCTTCCTGTTTTATGGGAGTTCTTCCTTCCCACCAGCACCAAGTCCTGCTCACAGGGGGTCTTTACCTTACAACATAAGACACTTTGAGATGACTGTTGGTCGTTTGGTGATCTCTAAAGAAGATTTCAGTGAATTGAAATGAAGATTTTGGCTGTTTGAAGGCATCAGCGCGCCACGAGGAGCAAGCTCCGGGTAAAAGAACAGACTCAGTGTGATGTGGAGATCGGAGTCGCTTACAGGTGTTCACGCTCGTTCAGAGCGAATGTCAGGCGTGATTGGCTGTTCAGGTTTGTGAGTCAGCTGCATGACGTCTAAATCTCGATTAAACATCGTCTTCATTTTGTGTTGAAAGCTCACATCTGTGCGACGCCCCGAATAACTCCAGCAGATGTTTTAGGAGACGTGCTTCAGCTGTTACCTGTGAGTTGAGCACAGTCGGACCGGCGGCGGCGGCGTTATTTGTTCTTCACAAAACGTCAGACCTGTTCGCAGCACGCAGGGCGAGGCGAGGAGGCGGATTCAAAGTGAGGCGCTTGCATCAGTCAGTGGAGTCATTAACACCCTCCTCCACCTCCTCCACCCGCATCTGCTGTAATCGATGCTCATAGAAATTTCATGAACTTTAAACGGTGATTGACGGGCAGCTCCGGCCCGCCGCCAACGCCGCGCCCTCACGGAGTGTGTGAGGTGACAAAGATTACTGTAACATCGATCAGCTGACCGGTGTGTGTGTGTGTGTGTCGTGTACAGTCTCATCAATAGAAACTGATCATCTGTTTCACATCTTGAAGCTGAAGAGCGCGGCCCGCTCGCTGCCTGATGTTGGGCAGATGTTCGCTGTGAGGGTTTTTCAGCCCCGAGCTTTGTCTGCAGGTCCTCTCAGGATTACTTAAAGCACTTTCTCCACACAGGAGAAGACAAACACAGCGTTACAGGAGCTTCACAGTCAGTGAATCACGCTGTGTTTAGTCTGACTCGGGGTGCATGCAGACAAGTTTTTATCCAAATGTAAGGAGTTAAACTCCAAGACTAAAGATTATTTATAATACAGTTCGGGTTCCGGTCAGCGTTCTCTGTGCTGAGGACTCGACGCCTGCACGGTCATGCGGTGCATCCTCGGCACGTTTCAACAGCACCAACTCTGTCGAGGTTCAGTGAAGTTCAACACTTTCTTTATATCGGATACATTCTGGTTCAGGTTCGTATCACCTGCAAGGATACGAACCTGAACCATCAGAATATGTCATGTTTATTTTTTTAAATTGTTCTCCAAAGTTTTCCCAATCAGGAAACAAAACAAATCAACATTTAAAGTGACAAACGCCTGAAACACAGGGTTAGAGTCAGACTGTGGCTGCTGCGAGTGTCGCTCATGGTTTCTAGTATCTCACAGGGTTCAAAGGATCTTTCATCTTTTAGTGATGTAAATATAGTTTTGTTTGTATTTTTGTTTCTGCTTATTCGTCACGGCTACAAAATAGCAGAGGAAAGCCGTCGTCCTGCTTCACCTCGACCTTGTTGCTTCATAAAGGCAGAATTTATGGTTCGGGTGTTCCTAACAAAGCGATCAGCGAGTTTGGGTCACGGAGTCGAGATGTGACGTGTCAGAAGGCGCGTCTCAGTCACTTAGCGGCGATCACACGGCAGCGATGAAACAACACGAGCGCTGTCGCGTCCCTGCCTTTGATCTCGCCTCTCGTGTCGTCTTTTAATAGACGGTAGAAGTGTGCTCGCCGCCGCGGGAATTCCTCGGCTCTCAGCAGAGACGCGCCACATTTCATATATCAAAGAGCTCCACTTTGGGAACGGGGACTTGTGGAACTAATGTCGGGTAATTAGCCGTTTCTGCGGGGGCATTTTCGGCCGCCACTCCAGAAAATAATAACTTCTCAGGTGGGGGGCCTATTTCTTTGAGGCACTCTGCTCGGCCGGCTCTAATCACGGCGAGGTAATTATTCGCTGATTAACGCGCGGGGTCGGGGCGGATGTGCGCTCTAATCACAGGGGCTGTTGCGTCAGCGGCGGCTCTCAGAGGAGGAAGCAGAAGGGAGTGGGCGCTCATGTGGGTTACAGAGATGAGACGGCGGTACCTGAAGACACCTGAAGACACCTGGCGGGTTCGGGAGGGCCGCCTCTAGTCTTCCTCAGAAGATCGCGTCTGCATCATGCAAAGAATGAAAGAAAAACATTTGAACATCAAAGCAACACTGAGCGCGTCTTCTAACAGACAGCTGACTCCAGATAACGCCTACAGCCTACACCACGGAATCATCCGCCACTGAAAGTAGTCCCCAAAGTGCAGATAGACTCAGAGTTCATATGTTTGATCTCTTTTTGGTCAGTTTTTATCTCTCGTTCCACTTTCTTCTTTATTTTGCATCTTTATTGTTACAAACGTGCAGGCGCGTCGCCACAGGGCGGCCCTGCTCGTCACGCCAGCGGACACATCCATGTAAAGCAAACAAGCTGCAGAGGGAACTTCACGCTCGCTGTCATTCACGAACCCGCCGCGTCGCCTCTGCTCTCTGCGATGACTGAGTGATGAATTGGAAGTCGGAGCAGATCAATAATCCGCTGAAAAGATGCATTCAGGGTGTTATGGCAGCCTGTCAGCATGCTCGCCGCTCCAGCTGACGCCGCTTGGCCACTTGACAAGCAGAAAAACAAATCAGCGCGTCCACTTAAGGCTCGGCATGTCGTGCATCTGTCACACACACACACACACACACACAGACTGAAAGAGGCGAGGAATGATCAGCAGTGGCAATCGGTGGGCCGCGAGGTCAAACGCCGCACTGACCTGCATCAATCACGCGGTCGGGGGAGATGGGAAATTGCAGCACACATTGCTGCGGGACGGATGAGCGGCGCCTATTTGAAATGATGAGAGTAATACAGGAGGAAGCCACGCAGCGCTGAAGTCCGCCGGCTCATCGGGGACACGAGGAGCGCCTGCGACGGCGCCGTGAACGCCAAAACTAAAGCGGTAAAGGTGAGCAGAGACCCTAAAGTGCGGATTTCATCTCCGGCTGGTAAATATGTACAAACCAGCAGCGTGGAAAAGCAGATTCAGGGCGAGGAGCAGCAAATGAAAGATAAATGTAAACAGTAGTGAGGAGGAGGAGGAGGAGGATGTAAACAGAGGCGGGCTCTCCTCTGAAGCACGGCGCCCTGCTGGATTGTGGGAGCCGAAGCGAGCGGG
This sequence comes from Pelvicachromis taeniatus, assembly GCA_015108175.1. Taxonomy (NCBI): domain Eukaryota; kingdom Metazoa; phylum Chordata; class Actinopteri; order Cichliformes; family Cichlidae; genus Pelvicachromis; species Pelvicachromis taeniatus. The sequence goes on from VURO01020986.1 coordinate 18,559, forward strand.
GTAATGAGCCTGCTGAGATGTTCCAGTAATCCGCCGTCCTCCCTCCCGGAGCTCTGATCCTCTGATCTGTGATCAGCCGCCATCTGCAGCCAGAAGCGGCGAATGATCCCAGAGCGAGGAGAGGAAGAGGAAGCTTCCCCCTCAGCTCGCTGTTTGGGCGAAGCGGGACAGGTGAGAAGCACCTGGAGGAAGCATCGAGACAAGAATCCAGCGGCTTCAACTTTAAAACGACCGCGTTTGATTCGTTGGCTCTTCAGTGTGGCCGCACCCTTTCACAATAAAAGCTTGGTAATTAGAGATGCAGCGATGAAACGTTTCCTGACTCATTTCTGGAACTTTAAGTCTGTTTAAATCTTTCAGCTCTGCTTTCTGCTCGTTTTTAACGCTCTTTTCCTTTTTGCTTATTTTGCCTCTTTTTGCATTTCCTGTTTTGTTTTGTAATGTTTTTGTCCTTTATTGCCCGGTTTGTTTGTTTTTGTGTGTGTGTGCCTCAGTATAGTTTTTAGCTGTCTCATGAAACACTAGTGGTTAAACAGCCTGAGCTCTCAGACCCACTGAGGTCCAGCATGGATCCTTTTTACATCCTCACTTTCATCCTGCAGCCTTTCGCTCGGTTTTAAAGCCTTCTTTTCTCATCCTGTTACTTTTTATCATCTTCTGTAAATTTTATGTGTCTCCTGCTTTTATTTGACTCTTCTTTTTTTTTTTAAAGCTTCAGTCTTGATTGTTCAGACATTATTAATCGAGCAGGAGTTGCCGGGTGTTTGAGCAGGAAGTGAACGTCTCTCCTGTGAGTGCGTAAAATATCCTCGTCCTCTCCGACGCTCCAGATCTGCCGTGAAGAAATTAGTTTCAAACGTGAGCCCCGCCTCCCCCTTCGTCTCCGCTCTTCCTCTCCTCAGTCACTTAGCGGTCTAATAACGGAGCGTGCCGCTCAGCAGGACGTCGGCCGACCGTTTGATCACCTTCACAGCGAGGGCAGAGAGAAGAACCCAAAGAGAGAGAGAGAGATAAATACTTGATGAAATATATAAAAAATCCCCTCCTCTCGCTCGCCTCTGTCTCCCGCCCTCCTCTCACCTCTGAATTATCTTCCTCTGCTCCTTTTCTGATTTATAAAAAGCATCAGACGGCAGGAGAAAGCGACGGCCGCGGCCTCCTCGCGCTGAACAAAGAGGAGCAGAGAAAAATCAATACAAATTACGATGGAGAAAGTGGCACTGATGCCTGGAACTGCAGCATATGTTTACACTAAATCAGGCAATCTGTCTTCATATGGGCGGTGTAATGCGTGGGGTGGGGGGAGGGGGGTCAGGGTTCGCGCTGCCAGCCGCCGTTCTCCAATTACTCCGACTCTTTGTAAGGAGGCGGTCTGTATCGATTGGCTGGGAGGAGCATGGGGCCCTGCAGGCAGCCAATGGGGCGCTGGGGTCAAAGTGCAGCGAGATTTTAATAAGGCGAAGTAATGGGCTTAATGTCTGCCGGGGGGGTCGATCCCCATCAGAGGTTCATTAAAACTTCTGTCTTTGTTTTGTTCTCCATCTGCGGTCGTCTCCACCTCCAGCGACGATCGCGACCTCAGAGCGCCGTCACGTCTCCGGAGAGACGCGTCTGAATCCAGATGTTTTATCAAACCCACTCCACTCACCGAGACGCTCAGTGGACTCATCAGAGCCCACAGTGCTTGATCCTAAAAGGAATATTTAGTTTTTGAGTAATAAAAGTTTGTCAAAAATGCCACATTAAAGTCATCCCAACACATAACGAGACATAAAAAGCAACTTTAATTCTGCTCTGAAGACAAAACTAAAGTGAAATAACCAGAAAATCTTCAAACCAGCGAATCGCAAACAGGAAATGTGTCCAAACCGAGGAGAGAGAGCGCCGGGACAGCGTTCCCAGATTCTCCCCCAGACTTTTAGCGCATATCAGGGACTCGGAGATGTGGAGGAACTTTTGGCCCTGAGGAAGTTTCCGGGTTTTCGATGTTTATCTGCAGACGTGTCTCCTCTGATTGAAACACATCAGCATCATTTCTCAGCATCTCGGAGTTCAGAGATGAGAACACTTCCTCTTGTGATGGAGATGGAGAGTTAACCATCACAGCCACCCCCCCCCCCTCCACGCCCTCTGAGTGTAAATGGGTTTTTTATTCTATTGCAGCAGTTCCCACAGTGCCTCTCACTTGTTTTATAAGTTGGGATGTATGTACGCAGCGTCAGGAGGCAATCCAGTTTGGGATTCGCCGCTGATTGCTGCTCGTGTCGTCCCGGTGCATTATCTCCATTCATCCTCTGCTGCTCCGCATCCCCCCAAAAAGTCTCTTTGGGATCCCACAATGAATCGCTCTTTCATTCGCGGCGGGCCGAGGTAATAGATTCAGGCCGTGCTGCTCTCTGCTTCCTCTTAGGGAGGCAGGGAGGCGAGGAATCCAACATGGCAGCCCCTGCGGCGAGGGCCACGTCCCTCAGCACTCTGTCACCCTTCAGATATCATCCCCACCCCAGTTGCAGCCTGAAAGCCCTTTTTCTCCTCCGCCGCCGCTTGAAACGGGCTCCGACAAATTTGATTTAGCAGCTCGCGGTCGCCCATTCCCGGGAAAAGAAAACAAATATTGTTATAATGGTAATAACATCTATTTGGAGCGCTGGCGACAAACGGCGGCGGGGCCCTTTGAAGGAGACCCCTCTGTGCCGCCGTATAGCTGCCTTATTCTTATTCATGAAAGCCGCGGTTATGCATATTAGCGCAAACTAGCTATTCTACTCAGCGGCATTTGGAGTGTCAATCATCCTTACAGAATACAAGAGCCAACGGTGACAAAAGCGGAGTGGGCAAGATCGGCTGACAAATTGTCCCCAAAGTCAAATTTGACAGCCTTTTATGATTAATGGGCTTGATTATGGAGAAGTATCTCCCTGAACTCATTTCCGGGTGTTTCTCCAGCTCTGCTCAGTGCATATGGAGAGAGAGGAGGAGGAGGAGGAGGAGGAAGGCAGATTGTTTGTGGAGGTGAATGAGTGGAGGAGAAAAGAAAAGAAAGAGAGGGCTCGGTGGAGGGGAGGCTGGATTGAATTAGCAGTGGAGGAGAGGTGGAGTGTGAGGTCTCGCACTTGATAAACAGCAGCCGAGATAAGAGAGAGAGCGAGATCAGCTGACGGCGCTCGCTCGCTCGCCCGCTCCGTTAGCACTCACCGCTAACACGAACCAACAGGAGATCAGAGGAGGAGAGGGAGGTGAAACGATCCCTGCCGAGTTTAAACTTCAAGGAATGACAGGAAGTCACGAAAAACCCGGCTTTTCCACACAGATGCAAAAAAAACGAGCACAGTTTGACAATGTTGCATTAAAATGACATCTTACAAGTCAGGAATGTGTTTTTATTTTTTTCAGCACGATCGCAGAAATCTTTCACGGGAAGGCTGAATTATGTTATTAATACAAAAGATACGCAAATGATGCAAAGAGACGGCAGGAAGATTCAAAACTACAACAAAGAGACACGAGACAATCCTGACCAGAGCAAAAAGACTCTGTGGGAAGATGTAAAAGTACAACAGCTAGAAAAAAAAGAGTAAAACTACATCAGGACACATGAGAAACTCTTGAAAGATGAAAGACACAATTGGAAGATGTGAAAGTCGCACAAAAAAGATCAAACTACAACATGCACAAAAGAACTTGAACAATGCAACGACACTTTTACAAAGTACCACGGATGTAAATGTACAACATTAGAATGTATCAAATACCACAACGAGAGGTAAAACTACCATGCAAAGAGACAAAAATACCAAAAAAGAAGAGAAAGGACTACAGCACCTACGACAAAAAATAAAATTACGTTTAAAAAAGAGACAAATGCAAAAGTACCACACAAAGACAAAAGACAGCTGAAAGAGATCCGAGGAAGATGCAGGGCTACAACAATCAGCTGAGCTCCTGTCAGACGCGTCTCGGGGTTAAATAAAGCCTCTCTTCTGTTTGTCCCACAGCCTTGAACGAGCCCACCATCGACTACGGCTTCCAGAGGCTACAGAAGGTCATCCCTCGCCACCCCGGAGACCCCGAGAGGTTACCTAAGGTCAGTAAAGACAACTCATTAAGTTGCTGCTGCGGGTCAAAGGTCAGATTTAAGGCCAGGAGGTGGGCTTAAGTCTGGCAGGTATGACCCATAATGCACCTGTCATTCAAGGCTGCTGCTAATTGGGCGCTTTAATCAGGTTTACGGCCACATTAAGGGCTGATTTCAAACTGAAGTGGCTTTTTGTCCCTCCGTGGACGCCGTAGACCACCTGCGCTGTGAACTGAAGGCTTCTAATGCAGCACAGGACCAAACTCGAGTCGCCTGATTGGATTTGTTGGTTCTGCTCGGTACGCTCTTGGCACGGTGCGGCGCTCCTCGCTGCCAGCGGGGCAGATTGTTCCCGAGCCTTCAAACAGGAAACAGCTGTTTATGGGAGCAAATCCTGCTGCTGCTGCTCTCGCTGCGTTTTGTTTCCCCTCAACTGGTGGGGAGGAGGGCGTGGATGGTCGTCAAGCGTGATCGCTTTGGCGATGTTTGACTTCTCAGAAGCCCAGGGGGAAAAAACATATCAGAATTATGTAAATTAAATTTGGGACCTAAAAGTGGAGGAGGTCTAAAACATTTCATGAATTGTAAAGTTTAACTAAACTTTAAGTGAACGGCACCGTGCTCGGTGCGTTTAACTAAAGAAGAAACCTTTGATTTGATTAGTTTCCTGTGTGATTTATGATGGATGTCATCAAAGACGTCCGTACAAAGACGCTGTAGTTGCATGTTTAAAGTGTTCTCCTTATTCTGCTGTAATGGTGGACGTTCACGCTCAGAGTCGCTGATTATGAGCTCAACGTGCTCTAAACACTCAATTTCTGACATTTCTTTCTACTGTTGGATCTGCATGATGTCACAGAGGACGGGATATCCTGTTTATCTGATCATCTCAGGCACACAAACCTTCTGTTTATGTGGGACGGCCAATCAGAAGACACGAGGGCCCAGTATCACATAAAGAGGGATTGTTTTGAACTTTGAATCATGCAAAGCTGCTCTGGTCCAAGAATGACAATGTGGAGTTGGCGATGAGCAGAACCGACCACTGTGTGATGTTTGTGTGGTGTTAACTTCACCAACTGTCCAAACATTACTGCCGTTCAGTTTTTTTCCAGATGTGCACGTTTCAGTTTTTAGAAATATACGATGGCAGCTCGATATCTAACTTCCAGCAGCCTCCTACCTCGATCACAGCCTCCACCTCATGTGCTGGACAGAAACTTTGCTGTGACGCCTGGGAGAACAGCCACAGTGATCGTTCCACTTCAGCTGGAAGAATTCGGACTGTTTCGAACTCTCAGCCTTTGTTTCGGGAACCGAAGAAGAGTTTGGACCTGGAAATGGCATCAGAAAGGAACAACTAAGCCGACTTTCATGTGTTTATGCTCGTAAACACATTTAACAGTGTGTAAAAGTCTGCGGGCTTTTCGGAGACGGGCGGTGAGGAAGAGGGGTTTAAAAGTGCAGAAATGCTCCTTTAAGAAAAAGCTGAGAATATTGAAAATCAGGGAGCTGGCTTCGCCCAAAGAACGACATTTGTATGCTCACACAGAGGCGCGGCGTGCAGCCGTGCAGCCATCAGGCGTCCTGGTTAGTATGAAGAGATTATTCTGGCTGCAGCGGCTGCGAGGAGCTAACTGAGGCAGATTCTCTGAGGCAGCGAGCGGCGGCGGCCGGCGGCTAGCGTCAGATGGGCTCTGACACTCGAAAGCAGCTGCCAAATTGAAACCATTTATCAAAATCTGACATCGGAGATCCAGTCACCAAAAAAGCAGTTTATTTGTAAATTGATACTAATAGCGAGCACACATTGTCTGGCCCCTTTGATGGCCTGATTTGCAGCCAGAGTGGGACGTCAAACACCCTCCTCCCTCATCCTCTCCCTTTAAATATTTATTTATTCAAAAGAAAACTCAATAAAGCTGCAGCTTTCTCCCTCCTGGACGCTTTGGACAGAGAGGAATCACAGCGAGAGGAAGAGCGGCGCTCTGCGAGGTGACAGGACGGCGCGCTGGCAGTGACCGAGCAGCGACGGGTTAACTCGAGTTGTCACTTCTCTTTTGTTTTCGCCTGCAGCTGCCGCTCTGCAGAGGACAGAGATGTCTGGGCGGCCGGGCTTCGTTTTTTGGACAGGCACGGTGCTGCTGAACAGATTGATTCGTTGTAGACGTCAGGTAGAGCATTATGGGAGCAGCAAGCAGGGTGAACGTGGAGACCAGAAGAAGAAACATCAGGCTGATTTCAGCTGAAAGATGGGAAAATGCTGTTCGGCCTAGCTTAGCAGGAAGCGCGATTAGGTGGCGACCCTGCAGACACATTACTGAACAAAATGATCACCTTAAGGTGGACCTGCTCCGCTCATTTCCCTTTTCAGTGCAATAAATTAGTCGCACAATACAGATATGAGCAGATAATCGGATATTAACACGAGTGTCGTTTAGAGGAGTACAGCTGTGCTCAGAAGTTTCCATCCACTCATCACGGGCATGTACGTCGCAGTGATTTGGGGCTTTTATGATTTCCTTGAACTGCTCTTTTTCAAGAGTGGAATGAACGCGCAGCATCTTCAATTAAATAAAAACAAACAAGAATTTGACCCTTAAATCTGAATTTATTTGGGGGGTTTTCTGACCCACACAGGGTCAAGAGTTACATACAGGCTCACATACAAACACGCCCACTAATGTTTGGCTAAACGTCCCTTAGCGAGTTGCACCTTGACCAGATGTTTTCAGCAAACGTCTGGCTGCATATGTGACTGCTCATCTTGGCAGAACTGGTAGAGTTCATTTAAACTGGTTGGGTTTCTGGCACAGACCCGGCTTTAGGGCCGGCTTGAGCCTCAGTGGTTTCTGAACATCCTAAACAATTTCCTGTTTGGGTCTTCTTCCAGACGTCAGCAAAGTGCTGACACATACGTATAACTGTACTCACGTGCAGTTGTTTAGAAATGGCTCCAAGACAACGTTCCAACTCGTGTATTACTAACCAACACTAGCTTACTTATTTTTGCTGATGCATTCAAATTGTTTTGCAGTTGTTATTAGCTGTAATTGTAATAAAATAAATGAGATAAATTACATCCATCCATCCATCCATTCTCAGCCGCTTATCCTTTTCAGGGTCGCGGGGGGCGCTGGAGCCTATCCCAGCTGTCTTTGGGCGAGAGGCAGGGTACACCCTGGACAGGTCGCCGG
>VURO01020986.1:25850-51160 GCA_015108175.1 Pelvicachromis taeniatus
CAACGTTCCAACTCGTGTATTACTAACCAACACTAGCTTACTTATTTTTGCTGATGCATTCAAATTGTTTTGCAGTTGTTATTAGCTGTAATTGTAGTAAAATAAACGAGATAAATTACAATTATTTTATAATAATTTTTTAGTCATATTAGTCTTAAAAGCTAAGCTAACATAACTGTACAGTTTTTCTGTTTTAAAAACTCCCAATCAAACCGCTAACATTGGTTAGCCAGGGAGCTAATAGATAATGCTAATGCTATATCAGAAAAACAACTGTTAGCTTGGTGTAAAAACAAGATATCTTCCTTCTATGTAGAAATGTAGAAGCTTTTTTAACTACTTATTGTTTATTCTGTTCTTTCTTATTGTTTAAATCATCGTTTGATATTTAAAAATGTTACAAGAAGGAGAAAAATCCATCACAATATCTTTTTTTGTCCACTAAAAGTCTCAAAATACGGACTTACGGTGTAAATAGAGGTAAAACGCGGCTCTAAGCTTCTGAACACTATGCGCCTGCTGTGAGTCGGACGGACGGACGCTGAGGTGTCCGCTTGCAGCCCAGCCAGACTGGAAATGAAATTAGAGGGCTGAAAATGATCCAGGAGAAACCCCAGAGGTCATCAGTGACCAGTTGTCTTTCCCAGTTTGTCAAACTGCCCAATAACTCCGTGTGTGCTGTGGATGGACAGACCCTGGTGGCGTTAATTTGAATTTGTAGTTTAGTCAGGATTAATATCATTTTAACTATATAAGGGATCGAGTTGTAAATGTTGGTGATTTCTTTAAAATATGGGACGCCATGTTGTTAAAAACAAACACTAGCGTTAATGTGAGGTCCATGAAGCTCTTGAACCATGAGGTGGGGATTAAATGTGTTTAGCGTGTTGAGTGTGCACCTTTAGCTCTGATCATTGACCCTCATCCGGACTTGTGGGGGGGGCGTCCGTCCGTTCGGGGATTATTAATTCTGGCCCACTTCATGAATGAGGAGATTTCCAGTGTTCATTGAGAATAATGAGCAGAATTTAGTTCATGAGCTGAATTTCAATCAGTTTCCTGTGAATGGAATTAACCCCACACCATGTCCCACATCATTAGAATACCTCTACGCCTGATAATCGCTAATCTGAAGATCCGGCGTGATACTGCTCCCTTCCTCTTCCTCCTCCTCCTGCTGCAGGTCCATCCATATTTTATAGAGATCAGTGGGGCGGCGGCTGTATCTGTAGCTCTGCTCAGGGTGATTTATCATTGTTAAGGCCGCTGTCTGATGGCTTCTCCTCCAGGGTCAAGCTGATCCCTGTTCGCCTCGCACCTCCTCAACCACGGAGCCGGCCCCCTGTAATTAAGCCCCTAGAAACCAAATGAAAAAAAGAGAGAAAGAGGTAGGAGGAAGAAAAAAAAGGGGAGGAATATGTCAAGAGATGGACAGAAGAAGGGCAAGGGCAGGAAGGCCACGAGGGTGCAGTCTCCAAGAGGGCTTTTTTTTAACAGTTATTTGGGAGGGAAACGAAGTACAGTAAGAGTGATTCGCAGTATTAGATACATTTTGCTCATATACCACTACAAGTTAAACTGCTTAAAAATATTTAACTGTGAATTTTATATCTTCATGACGGCGATATAGAGTCATTTGTAATCGCCGAAGGCTTCTTCAGGGGATTAAGCCGCTCTCGTTTAGTCACGTTTGCTGACATTTTACACATTTTTGGAGAAATTTTCAATTCTGAAGTCATTCCCAAAATGTGACTAGAATTTACAAAATGGACTTAAAGTTTTATTTATGTGACCCAAAATGAGTGACCAAGCTCATAAACACACCAGTTTTTAAACCAGTTATTTACCTTTTATTACCAATAATCACTAAAGATGAGAGATTTTATTATTTGTCAGGAAAAAAGACTATTAGTCAAATATTAGTAATAACATGAGGCATGTCCTCTCTAAATGACACCAAGCGTAGAAAAATTGTATAATTCTGAAAGTCCCTCCGATCCTTTGGTTCAGAGGGATTACTGTATATACACTGACACCTTAATTAGAAATTTTAGTCATGCTTAACATGAAAATCTACCTTTAAAAGAGGATATGTTGACAGGAAATAGGAAAAGCAAAATATTTGCCCTTTAATACTTAAATAGAGAATTTGCCTGTATGCTGATGATGTGTTGTTTTATGTTCAGGAGTCCTGCATTTCTCTACAGCAGAATAGATCCACTTTAAGTAAAAGCGTATATGTTTTCATGTTTCACGTCTGCATTTTCTGTAGCGTTTGCTTACTTGAATTTATTGAGAGACGGTGCTAGCCAGCTGATCGTCTATACTGCATTCTTTTAGAGGAAAGAAAAAATGGCCTCAAACCTTAATAAACCAAAGGAGTTGCTTCCCGTTGGCTGCTCTGTGATACGGTGCTGTAACATGTTCACATGAACACAAACACACACCTACACGGGAGCTACAGGGAGGTTTCAGGTGAAGAGAAGCACGAGTCTCAGTGGGTTTAATCAACACAGCACTGAGGAGGAGGAGGAGGACCCACCTCGTTCTGGACTCACTGATGATGGTGAAACCCTCCCAGACTGAGATAAACTGGTCTGAACTGGAAAGCGAAGGTGTGTGTGTTCAGCTGAATCCGTCTGCCTCCCGTGGTGACGTTTGCATTAGGTCGTTGCCACTATCATGTTTGGTGGTTCTGTATATTAAAAAATACAAGTACGATTCAGTGATAATGTGACTGAGAGATGATTGATCTCGAATTACAATTTTCTTCAGTAAAATCAGGACATTTCAGATATGTCAGAGCACACAAACTCATCCTCAATAATAGAGCTAAAGCACCTAAAAGGTTTTATTAGTCCGCGTCTTCATTTTTAATCAGAAGCAAAAGTGGAATATATAATTAGGGACGTGGCCTCTTCGACATGGTGACACAGGCGGCTGTAGCTGCTAGCTGTCTGCTAGGCTTCACTTCAGCTAATTGAGTCCCTGAACTGGACCTCTGGACCGAGTCTGTGCTGGTGGAGCCTGTTGGAGCATTTCTACTGAGATTATCTGACCAAAAGCATGGCTGCTGTGATGTTACTGTACTAACAGACTGGCAGGTATCTTCATCTTTGTTGTGTTCACATGCAATCCATGGATGCAGACTGGTAACAAAGCTAGTTACTGTTAGCTGATAGCTTCACCCTCTCCTTTATAAATCTTGTGGCTCAGAAAAACAAACATTAGCTTAAAAGCTAATGTTTAAAAAACGGTTGACGTGACAGCGTCTGTGTCGACTTTTTGTTCAACACTCTGGTTATGAGTTGCTGATAATCTGCCACAGAGGGACAATCCAAAGTGCAGGAATGTGTTTTCATTTCCTCACAGGAAGTCTTCACACCATTATTCTCTACACATTTTAATTGCTGTCTTTTCATGAGCTGAACTTCATTTATCAAATCAGATGAACATCAGCCTGTTTTTGAACCGTTGTGCACAAATGTTTCATTTTAGACACTCCTAAAAGGCAACGAGCCATTCCACCGATTTTACCCCCTCCCCCACATAAATAAATCAATTTTATGTAGTTATTTAATAATAGATAAAATGAATAATTTTAAGTATTTTTTATTTTTTTAATTTCATTACTATTTTATTTATTTGATATTTTTATTCATTTAAAATCTATTTTTAGCTATTTTAGATTTTTCTAGATGCATTCTTTTGTTCTCTATATCAGTTTTTATAAATATATTTTAAAAAATATTTATCCAATATTTTTATGATGTTTTTGTATTTTTCCCTTTTTATTCTTAAATTCCCATCAGAGTTGCAGTTATTGAAGTATTGTAAATCAAATGTAGTGAAGTTTGGTGAAACGGCGACTAACACACTGGAGTGAGCGTCCGAGCAGCCAATCATTAACCAGCCAGATGTTTGAGCCCGATGATCCAATCAGCTGCCTCCGTCTCTCAGCTGTTTTGTATGTCCACTTAGTCTCCAACTCCCCACCATCCATCTCCTCTCAGCTGAAGGGAAACACCCAGAGACCCTCTTCATCCTCGTCTTCCATCCCTCCTCTCTCCTCCATCTTCTCCCACATTCCCAACACTCCTCCTCCTGCTGGAGGTGTGGGTCAGTGATAAGAGATGATGATGATGATAACTGGGAGCCAGTGCATTACCGCATCGATCTGGGCCTTTCAGCCCTGTTAAAGCGCCCGGCGCTCTGATTGCCGGCACTCGCTCTGACAGGAATCCGATGGCGCTGTCTGTGTGTGTGTGTGTGTGTGTGTGTGTGTCTGTGTGTGTGTGTAAAGGGTGTGGCCTGGCCGCTGATGGTGTGTATGTGAGATGGTGTGAATGAGGATGTATGGCGGAGCGGTGTGGAGTCAATTAGTTGCTCCGACATGAAGAAACAGATCGAGCAGCAGCAGGAAGGAAATCTGATCCGAAGGAGGAAAACAAAAGAAAATAAACAAAAACAGGTTTTTGTTCAGTCAGCAGGAAAAACCAACTCTTCTTCTTCTGTTCGTGTTTGTTCTGCTTCCTCCTCCTCTTCCTTCCTCTTTTTATTCTTCCTGTTGTATTTTCTTTTCATCTTATTTTTCTAAAACTTGTTTCTTTTCCACTTCCTCCTTTTTTTAAATGTTTTATTTTGTTCTGCTTCTTTTGTTGTGTTACTTTTCCTCTTCTTCTGTTTTTATTGTTCTCTTTGTTTCTCTCTGTTTTCCTCTCGTCCATCTTTTGCCTTTTTTGTCATCTTGTTCTCTTATTTTTCTCCTCTTCGTCATCCTTTTTTTCTTCTTCTTGTTCTCTCTGTTTCTGTCTGTTCTGGTTTTCCTGTTTCTTCTCCTCCTGTGTCTTCTCCTTGTGTTACTTCTTTTGTTCCTCCTGTTCTCCCCTTGCTTCCTCCGCTCCCTCCTTTCTGTTTTCATGTTGTTCTTTTATTATTCTGAGTAGTAGTACTACTAGTACAGCGCCTAATTCACAAATCACAGAGAGCCCACCAACAAATGAACAAGTGCAAGTACACACACACACACACACACACACACGCAGCAGCAGCGAGGCCTCGGAGGCGTCATTAACTTGAGAAGGCTGTTGTGTCTGTCAAAAGCTAATGAAAATAGAAGGAGGACACACACACACACACTCACACACACACACACACACACACACACACGGGACAAACACACAGAGCTACTGAAGTCTTTTCTGTGTGTGTGAGGTTTTAGTGTCTGCCAACTGTATATTTAACGTGTGTATGTTTGAGCTTGTACGGTTGTGTGTACGTAACTGTGTGTGTGCGCGCGTGTGTGTGTGTGACGGGCAGCTGCTGCTGCGTGGCGTCTCGCTGCCGCAGCCGAGCGAAGGAGACATTAACTAACTTCTGTTTTCTAATGGAGATTAATGAAGCCAGAGGACCAACACACACACACACACAGAATCACACACACACACACACACACAGAATCACACACACACACACACACACACACACACACCACACACACACACACACACACACACACACACACGTGGTTTCACCTGTCAGGCTGATTATTTGGGGTTATAGTTTGAAAAGGGAAAAGCAGTGGAGCTGGAAGGAAGTAGGACAGGAGGGAAGGATAGCAGGAAAAGCAATGAAGGACTGAGGAAAGGAGAGAAGTATGGAAGGGAGTGATGGAGTGAAGAAAAAAGTTAGGCAAGAAATAAGAAGCAAAGGATTCCTGCTTCCTATCTTTCTTCCTAGACAGTGTTTTAGGCAGAAAGGTGGGGAAGGAAGGAAGAAAGAAGGAGCTAAGATAGGAAAAAAAAATAAGGAAGTAAACGGTAGGAACACAGATAAGGAAGCAAGTCAAAAGGAATTTAGGAACAGTTAAGAAAGCAGAAAAGTAACATATGAATAAATATGAGGAAATGAAGGAGCTGAATAAGAAAAGGAAAAATGGAAGGAGGGAAAGAAAGACACCATGAATGAAGACAGGAATATAAAAAAACATGAAACAAAGATGGAAGGAGAAGGAGAAGGAAAGACAGTAGGAAGGAAGAAAAGTAGACTTGAGAAAAGGGAAGGAATGCAGAGGACAGGAAAGAAGGAGGAATAGAAGCAACGACGGAGGATGAAAGAAGAGAGGAGGAGAAAAGAATGAAAGAAACATCCGAAGACAAAGTTACAAAGAGAGACAGTAGAAAGGGATACACGAAGGAAGGAAGGAAAGGGGAAGATGGGAGAAAAGAAGGAAATGAAGGAGGGAAGGAAGAAAGGAAACAGTTCGGCGTTCGAGCTTCAGGTCGAGGAAAAAAGCGTCCGCGTGCTGGACCGTCGCCCCCGAGGTCTTCCCCTGTCGTGGGAAACGGAGACCTCTGCGTGTCAAAGGCCGGTTTGCTGCCAGCTCTGAGGAAGCGCTCTGATTGGCCGGGGAGGGAGCACAATGTGCGTCTCTGGAGACGTTTTTTGTTTAGAAGCTGCGGCTCCGGCAGAAAGTTAAAATGCAATAAAAAAAATAAAAAAAACAGTAGAATCCAGAGTCGAAATCCCCTTTAATCTCTGCGGTCTGCAGTGAAACTCGACAGAAATAAGAAGACGCAGAGTTGAGCGGCAGGAGCGATTGGGGCTGACAGCCGCGAGGCGAGAGGAACGTTTCTCCTCGGCGGCGTCGACAGCAGCTGAATCGCTAATGCTGAGTTCAAAGACGCAGTTCAGGGTCAGCTGCACATTCATAATCACAGGTGGAAGGAGCTCTCGCGCTCCTTTACTTCATATTAGAGCTGCTCTGTGGAGGGACAGTTTAACGCCGCTGATAAAAATAACCGCAGGTCCAGGAAGTACACCGATCCGCTGACACGCCAGGAGAACATCAGGAAGCTTCATTCGCTTTAATTCAATAATCTTTACGTTGCTTCTGAGCTAAACCGAACAGATGTTATTTCAGAGTAACTGTGCACAAAAAGTTTGTCTTTGTTCTCATTGGCCAGTCTCAGGAAGCCTTTTAAACCATGAAATAACGGAACTCTTTTGACTTGTTATATATTTGTTGTATTTAATAATTATTAAATATGAATTTGCATATATGAGTTTTAATTTGTATCATATTTGTTTTGTTTTTTTATTAATATTTTTTGGGGGGAACAAAGTCTCACTTGGTGCAGAAGAAAATCAAATATGATACAGGAAACAGTGAAGAACTGGAAACAGGAAACAATAACTGATGAAAGGATAGAAGGAAGGAAGGAAACACAGGAAGGAAAAAGAAAGAGAGACAGGGGAGAGGAAAAAGGAGACGAGGGAACAAAAGTGAAGGAAACCTGTGACGTGCTGATGTCAGTGAACCTTTCAGAGGTTCTGGGTCACTTCCTGTCACTTCTCCTCGCCGCCTCAAACCTCCGGGAACAGCGTCTGCAGGCTGAACCTAGAGAGTGGCAGCCGTCACCTCCTCTTCCTTCATCACTTAATGTGAAAAACAAGCCTCCCTGTCTCCCTCTCCTGCTGTAATACCTCAGGGAGATCCAGCAGAGGCCTCCACCTCCCCACTGCTGCTCCTCTGGGACTCCACACCTCCTCCTCCCTCTATCAGCTGATCATCCTCAGGCTTTCCTGTGTCTCCATTCAACACTTTGTTTACATCACCTTTTTTCCTCCCTTGTGTCCTTACTTTACCTTTCCCTTCCTCACTTCCTTCCTTCCTGCATGTGTTTTCTTATTTCCTCACCCTTCCTTCTTTCTTTCCATCCCATGTGTTTCTTCCTTTTTCCCGTTTGTTTCCTTTCCTGTTCCTTCTTGTTTCCTTTTGTTAATATCATTTATTTATCACCCTCCATTTTTAAGTTTTTACTTTAATTTTCCTTACTGTTTCCTTCACTTTGTTTAATTTCCTTCCCCTTGTCCCTTATTTCTTTCCTTGTTTCCTTATGTAATTTCTTCTTCCCTTTTGTCGCCTGTTTCCTTTCCTCGTTCCTTATCTTCTTTCTCTTTTTTGGTTCTTTCCTTCCTTTGTTTGTATTTACCCATCATCCCCTCTTCTTGTGTTTGTATTCACTTGTTTATCAGTCACGTTATTAAACCCCGTGGCTGCGCTGCAGACTCTCAGATTGGACGCTTCCTCTCCTGTGAGCTGATTGGAAAACGTGTGTGTGTGTGTGTGAAAATGGCTTCCTGCTGATTCTTCTTCTGTTCTCCTTGTGTTGTGTTTTCTGTTAAACCTCCCTTTCTCTGTCTTTTTCCAGGAGGTGCTGCTGAAGCGAGCGGCCGACCTGGTGGAAGCTCTGTACGGGATGCCACACAACAACCAGGTGAGGGAGCACCGTCACTCTGACCGTCACTCTGACTCCTAAATGAAAAACTGTGTTGGTCTTCATACGTCACATAAACCAGGGAATCCCTGCATTTACTACACAGACAGCTTCCCCTGGGCCATCCAGACCATCAACAAACACTATCACACCACACCCACCTCACCAATCTGACCCATGGTCTGAGTAACCCTCATCACTCAATCAAAGCACTTTGCAACTATTTTGTTTTCTAATGTGTGCGTTGAAATGTTTTTGTATATAATCGTCTTCATTGTATATATTTCTCCTGTTTGCTATTTATTCCTGCTGTCTTACTATTTATATTTTATTCCAGCACAGTTGGTGTGAAGCACCCACGATTTTGTTGTACATGTACAATGACAATAAAGGGTTATTCTATTCTATTCTATTCTATAGAGAAAGCCCAGCGTGACTTTCATTTGGCACTGATTCTAGGATTTGAGTTGAATCTGGAGGATGCGTGTCCAGAAAATCACCTTCTACTCAGCTGCAAACATCCATGTGGGGTTTATTATCCAGTGAATATTTATGTTGTTAACTCTTCAATACGACATAAAAATGAGCGATTCAAAAATCTCTGAACCCTCAACATCATCACACGTCCCCTGAACCCTAAATTTAGTTGACTCGTGGGAACTGCAGAACTGAATTTCACTGCTGTCCAACATTTTCATGCCAACAGTGACTTACAAAATAATGTCCCGTCCTCCACTCTCCTCGCAGGAAATCATCCTGAAGCGAGCGGCCGACCTCACCGAGGCGCTCTACAGCGTCCCTCGCAGTCACAACCAGCTGCCGTCGCTCACTGGCTCAGCCGCTCACTCGGGGATGATGGGAGTGAACTCCTTCAGCAGTCAGCTCGCTGTCAACATCTCTGAGGCCTCGCAGGCCGACCAAGGTGAGAGCACGCCGCTACCCATGGTCCTCTAGGGAGGGGATGGAGGCCTCATCACAACTGTGCTGAGTAGACTGCATTAAAGACAAATGGAGGCCAAGTAGACTTGGTCTGAGACCAGTAGAGTTGACTGTCCACCAGAGTCCAGCAGAGATTCAGTATAGTTAAGAAAGGTCCAGCAAAACTTCAGACACCGCTTCCATTATGAGTCGGAAAGATCAAGAGACTCTTCAGCTCAGTACAATATCTTGAGTCCAGAGTTTGTTTGACTGCAGGAGACTTCAAACTCCAGAGTTTATCAAATAGCCCAGTCAGCTTTAGTGCATTACACTTCTGTGTGGTCTAGTAGACTGCAGAGGTCAGGGGAGGTCGGTCCATAACTGCACTAAAGAGCATTCGATTCCATGCAGTCTTCTGTGGATACCACTTTATTAAAGTCCAAACTTTAAGATAATTATGTAGCGTTTAGTAATGTTCATTAAAGACCCGTAGATATGTCAGAGACCACTTTTATCAAGAGTCTGAGAGCGCAAAGACCAGTGGACTCTACTCACTCAGATGTCAGTAGAGTTTATAAGATTGGTCCAGAAGAGTCTTGTACACTCCAGAGCTCAGCTGAGACCAGTGGGCTAACAAAGACATTAGCAGAGTTGAGTTCAGTAGAGTCCAGCAAACATTTTTAGGGTCCAAGTCTTTAGAAGAGTCCAGTGGACTCTGAGTGGTTTAGCGACTTTAGGAAAGTTCAGTGGATGTCAGTAGACTCTAGTAGACGCTAATTCACTTTAAATTCCCGTAGAGTCCCACAGCCTCCTTCATTACAGTTCATGAGAGATTGTATGACTTCAATGTAGTGTTAAAGTTCACACATCTCTTTCAATTATAAAACTACACATCTTAGTTTGAGTGGATGCAAGCTTCCACAGATTATAAAAGGGTTCTACATCTGTGTTTTGAGCTGTGACAGAGTTATTGTTGTGAACTAGTTTAAGCTGTACATGAATTCATGTTTATTATTTTAGTAAGTACCTGCTATCAGACACAGTCAAAATAAACGAAAGCACGTCCACTGTAGTGTTTCTACAAGTTTTTGGACAGCAGTGGAAATGTGATATATCTCAGTTCTTGTTAGCAGATACATTCGGTGGTGTTTCCACTGCAGCTCTGTGGGTTTGTTATCCTCAGTGTTTCCTTTCAGCAGTCAGTTCTGCTTCTGTCAGAAACGCTCAGGAAAACATGCAGCAAACAGCTTGTGAACGCGTCGACAGGAAGCAGATCGAGCTGCTTTTAGTCCCCGGACACCCCCCCTCCACTTCCACCACAAACCATGGCCTGGTTTTCCCATCGGCCCGGCAGCGAACACCTTACAGGAATCTATGAGGTCATGGGAAACGAGGTAGCAGCCATGCTGAAAATTCATAACTCTGGTCCAGTCGGAAACATTACACCGAGGATCTAATGCCGTCCTCCCCGCTGTTATGAAGTATGAAATGGCTCTGTGTGCCCCTTGCAATTATCCACCGTGATTAAAACATTAATAAAAACAGCAGCTCCCGAGCCCAGACCTTATCAGGCGGACGAGGCAGGTAATTTACAGCTCCAATTCAGCTCGGCCTGCTCAGCATCATGTCATCCTCCTGCAGGATGAAGGCTTTTTCCTCTGGAGTCTGTCTTTGTCAGAGTTTGTGGGGTCATGAGGGAAGTCTGATGCCAGGAAAAATACCCCCAAGAATCTAGTTCCAAAAAACCCCAAAACATTTTTTTTTTTTTAACCTAACTGCCCACTTTCAGCCTTCTTTATAACTTTGCATGTAAGCCTCACAGAATCATGGATAAGGCCGAATTTTTTAAAAACGTGTGAATTTCCTGAATACAGATAACCGTTATAGTATTAGCCGTGAGCAACAGCAGCTAGCTTAAACTACTACTAACTGCTAATGCCACCAAACGACTGTTTCCCAGTGAAACACAGAGTAAGGACAGGAACTAGCACTGATTCCACATCATATAAGATTTAGATAGTAATCGTATTACTGACGCACGTTAAAGTTAGCTAACTGTTAAGTGATATGTTGGCTAGCAAGTAATTTTTCAGCTTTGGCTAGTATACTAAAATTAGCTAACACTAGCCAGAAGAAATTGTGTTTTGTCTAGTCGGGAATGTTGGCAGTCACGGGGCATTTGAGTCATAAAAAGATGACAAATAAGGTTTGCTAACTCTCAGACATTGATTGAACTGGTTTGTTTAATTTAAAAATCAGTGTATGCTACAATTTTAGCAACATATTCTTGCTGCAGCTAGCTGGCTAGGTTTAGCTTGCTTCCTAACATTATTGCTATAATAAAGGCGCACTAACTGATGATTTTTGTTG
Source organism: Pelvicachromis taeniatus (assembly GCA_015108175.1). Classification (NCBI taxonomy): domain Eukaryota; kingdom Metazoa; phylum Chordata; class Actinopteri; order Cichliformes; family Cichlidae; genus Pelvicachromis; species Pelvicachromis taeniatus. The sequence continues at coordinate 37,418 of VURO01020986.1, forward strand.
TCATTACACTGATACTCAGATATATGATATATATGCTGTTCTTTAAACTAGTGTAATTACAGTACATACAGTAGAGTAACAGCAGGACAATCTGTATTAGTTTTTCTGATTTTAGACAGAGAACAGTCATTGGTTTATACAAAGCAATTAAAAATATAGAGGTTAGGTTATAAACAGTCTGAAATTCGGTAAAGTAACAAAAACAGTATATAAATAAAGTTTCAACTGATAAAAAAGTTACAAAGTCTGAAGGACTTTGAAGGAACTTTTTTAGTTGTTAATATTTGTCTTTAAAGACGTCACAAACCGTCCACCCGCAGGTCGGTCTCACTGTTTACACAGTGAAATCCAAACTGCCCGTTAACCAGCTCATCTGCACCGCTCTGCACGTTTCAGGCGTCGGTGTGAATGAGCGCGCAGGACGTGACCTGCATGCGATCTGCTTCCCACGCTGCTGTGGCGAAATGGACAGGGAGCGGGAACGCACCAAGACAAACACCACCCAACATTCAGTCCATTTGTTAAGGCATTTCTTTTTTATTAAAGAACAATCCTTACATTTACTCTGAGTGCTCGGCCGCTCCCTGCACTCTGCTACTCCACATGTGTTTCCCATCGCCGCCTCTCCTCGCCCTCGTCCCTGGGCAGCGCTCCATCAACTGCTCCTGCTGGGAATTGCGTTGGCCCGAAATGGGAAGTTGGGGGAAAGGGAAGAGGGTGGAGGGTGAGGCGAGAGAGAGAGGGTGTAATGTGCTACTTGGCACTCTGTTAGCTCTGCTAAGCGAGCTCGGCCCGAGGTCGGTGGGAACTGTGGAGCCTCAGGAGGGGGTCAGAGGTCAGGCTGAGTGCTGCGGGAACATTGGTATTCAATGCATCTTGGATGAGGGTCAATCAGTGGGAGCAAGGGGGGGGTGAGAAGGGAGAGCGGAGGTAAGTAAAAAGCAGGAGTCAGGTGACAGATGAAGGGCAGACCTCGCCTGCAGGGAGGCGAGCGCTTCATAACAGGAGACCAGCAGTGACAGGCGGGATGATGTCACTGCTGAGGTCACAGCGAGGAGGTCAGCAAAATGTGGGGTAATTTGTAGGTTTTCTATGTGAGTCGGCCTTTTGTCAAACCAGTTTTAGGCCACCAAACATTTAACATTCCTGGGTTAAAAAAAGATATGAATTTTATATTCTGTTTGTTTATTCTGAATAATTTTCTCTAGTTTTCTGAAAAGTCTTCTGGGAATTCTTTGGTTGTTGTTTTTGAAAAATGACTTTTAGTAATGACTGAAGTACGAGATCATTATGAAGATCTTCTGTTTGTGGTGGCGATGAATACTGCCTTACCTGTCAGTCTGGTTTGCCCTTACAGGGCTTCAACTGTGTGGCTCGGCTTTAAGGTGTTAGGAGGAGGAGGAGGTCGGGGTGGAGAGAGGCCGTACAAAATGCTCAACTCAGAACTCGCTACTTTAGCCATTTGTCTGCTGGTTGGGTGGTTCTCAACCAAAGGGTCATCTGATCAATCAAAAAGGTCATGAGATGATTAATGGAGTTAAAAACTAAGAATACATTTGAATCATTGTATCTACTTCAAAGGGATCCTACACAGTTTAAAGGAGAAGGGGTTAAGGGAACATTAACTGAGGCAACTTACCAACCCAGAATAAGACAGAGAAGGATTATTTTGAGCTGAGAATTATGATGCAAAGCTACTGTAGCAGAGTCCCAGAATAGCAGCTGTGGAGCTGAGTGGGTCCACTTCAATTAAACTGTGAGAAATTTAGAGGGACAGTTACTCTTGAAGTCATCACATCAAAATGGTGAAACGTTTTTTAAAGTCCTAAAGATTCACTCTGTAATTATCAATGATGAGAGCTTATTGACCACGTATTCAAACACTGAAGTCGGCGTATGGGCACATGATGAAAAGCTGTACTTCTTCCTCCTCTTAGGCTATTCCCGTAACTCAAACAGCGTGTCTCCTCGCGGCTACGTGCCGAGCTCCACGCCTCAGCAGTCCAACTACAACACCATCACGTCCACCATGAACGGATACGGGGCGGGGATGACCAACCTGGGCGTACCTGGATCCCCCAGCTTCCTCAACGGCTCCACCGCCAACTCCGCTTACGCAAGTGAGTAATACGCTTAAATATCACATTAACGAAACCACAGCACATCCATCCAGGAGGCAGTCATCAGGAGGGCTCATTTCCAACTGTGGCTAAAATCAGACGTATTTATGCTCCAAAACACACAGCGCTGTCCCTGATACCCCGAATATCGATTAATCTCCTGTGGGAAAAAAAATCAAAAAATCTGTGCTTGCTGCTTAAATCTGCATTTGATGCTACATTACCAAAACCTGCATTAAAGCTATGGGCGCTGCTCGTTGATGTTAACGCTCTGCTGCTGGCTGATGTTTGAACTGAACTGTTAGCAGTGAAAGAAGGTGTCAGCCGAGTCGTTGACACGGTTAAAGTCCGTTAAGGTTTCATGTTGAAGCTGTATTGCTGCGTGGAGTTGCATGTGAAGGTAGCGGCTTAAGGAGATGTTGGAAGTGTTGGGCGAAGCAATAACGCAGGTTTAAGTATCCGAGTAACACGAAGAACCACAAGTGTTTAAAAACCAGAGGATACGAAATTTTACGGTAAACACAGGAATGAGACAGAAGTACAACTGAAGTCATTCTCAGCCAAGTAAGGGTTTACAGTCAGCAGACTTAGGTGCTTCTCAGCTTTTATCCTGCTGAGAGAGAGAAGAAAAACAACAGCACTAAAAACGTTCCTTCATCTTGTCTTGTGCCTCGGCGGAGGCGTCGCATTTTAATGACATCCAGAGTAATTGTGAGCAGTGATTTGGCTAACAGCTTTAAAATGTTAGTAAAAGGCCAGAGGATCTTTCTCAAGTGTGGACGTGACGAAGATACCAAGAGTTTGTTGAGTGTTGGTACCTAGCTTGACGCCACATTACCCGGTGTACTGGGCTCCGTAGTACCGATGATATAATCTGTTTGCGGATTCGCGATAGTGAAAATAAAACTGACTTGATGGCAGAGTGATGATGGCGTTGTGCACAGAGCAATGCGAGTGAACAAAAGTGAAGCGTTTCCCGCTGCAGGAGACGAGTCGATGCTTCTGAGTCGGCCGTGCTGTTCGTCAAACTTCACACTCGGCTCTGATTAACATGCCTGGAGTCGGAGCAGTAGCGTAGAAGGCGCAGGTGTGTTTTGGAGACTAAACTCGCCCGCGGGGAGCCGCTCCATTGTTTTGGCTTCTGTATCAAAGAGCTCAGCGAGTCTCAGCGAGACTCGTTTAGAAGGTAGCGAGCTCAAACTGCGTCTCCTTGCCAGGTGATGTTGTCGTCCCTGGCGACTAAACAAAAGGTGGGCTCACATCTCGCCTGGCTGAGCTACAGTTTCCCGCCGCCGAGGGTCTGAGTGTTTGTGTGTGTGTGTGTGGACTTAACACTGCCACGCATTGTTCACCTCCTCCTTCCCTCCTCTGACTGTCCCCCTGTCCATACTCCTCCTCACCCATCCCCTCCGCCTCCTCCACTAACCCCACTAACATCCTCACCGCATCCTTCATGCATTCATGCATTCACGCTTTGGGCCGAATCCATTAATATCAGCTGGAAAAAAAAAGGAACGGAAAAACAACAAGAAGGAGCCAAGGAGGAGGAAATGTGAGGAGAAAGAAGCAGCCATCCAGGACAGACTGATGCTCGTTGGCATGAAGTGATAAATCACATTTACATTCCCCCGCTTCATTTTGCAGTTCCATGTTCAAATGCTGTCCTTGAATCATTACAGACACACTGTGGTCCATAAACTCTGTGGAAGCTCTTAAAGGAACAGCTCAACATTTGGACAGATGCGCTCCAAACTCTGCTTTTCAGAGACGGAAATTAATCCACCCATCATTATGTATTCAGCGCAGAGCTGGAGCCATCTGCCGTTAGTAACTTCAGGGTCGTGTCTGAGATTTGACTGGAAATTTGAGCATTTGACGGTAACCTTTGGGGTAGCAACACATCCACCGTTAAGAGTCTCGCCTGCAGAGATGGAGGCTGAGTTCAAAACAAACGTTTAGCGGAGAGTCCAGATGTGGTTAGCTTAGCATGAAGTTAGACGTCACATGATGTCATGCTTGTTTTACAGACTACACTTTTATTAATCGTCCGACCGCATTAACGTCAAGTCTTTGTGATTTTCCCGGAAAGCTTCTCAACGCTAAAGTCACATCTTCAGTTTAAAGACTACTTTAGAGATTCAGAGGAACGAAATACTCGAAGCCGAATAAGTAAATCACGAGGACGTGACTTTAAAGACCCGGAGATGAGCAAAATATTTAAAATGTAGTAAAAAAGAAAAGGAGAAAGCCCCCTATCAGCAAATACATGTGACAAGTCTCCTGAAGAAGACATGAAGATAAGCTGACGTGACGTCAGGGCTTTAACTTTGGCTCTGTTTCGTTGAAATGCCGCCTCTGCTCGGGTTGATCACGGAAAACTTCCAAAGAACAGATGTCATGGCTCCAGTCGCCACTGATGACGGCTCCAGCTCTGCACTGATCACTGATAGATGATGATCAATGAGAGTATCCCTCAAAATGTTGAACTGTTCCTTTAATGGAAGTCAGCTGTAGAAGCAGCAGGAAAATTCAAAGCTGTTCGCCTAAAGACACACGAAGAGTAAACGAGTGGGTGATTCATTAAAAGGAAAAAAATCAGTTGATGTTAGACACCTGCCTACACACACACACACACGCACACACACACACACACACACACACACACACACACACACACACACACACACCTGTGCAGCGTGTGCGGATGAAGCTGCTGCTGCTCTCAGGTTGGTTTATTCCAAACAAGTCCTTCAAGTTATGGATCAACTTTGCCAGATGTGCAGCTGTTTGTGCTCGGAGCATGTTTGTTCCTGCAGACCTCGGCCCGATCTGAGGCAGGGACCCATTCTTCCTCCTCCTCCTCACCCTCCTCTTCATCATCCTCCTCCTTCCTGCATGATTCGCCTCATCTCCGTCCGATCGCTCACCTCCTCCTGTCTGCCTGCCTGCTCGTTACCGTCACGTCCTCCTTCTGTAGGACCCCCTCCCCCGCACCTTCCTGCCCCTCCTTCCCTTGTCTTCCTCACCTCCTCCTCCTCTTCGTCTACTCCCATAGGCCCTTATTCATTCTCTCCTGTCCATATGGTTTCTGCAGTCAAACAGAAGAGCGCCTTCGCCCCTGTCGTGCGGCCACAGACCTCCCCGCCCCCCACCTGCACCACCACCAATGGCAGCAACCTCCAGGGTGAGCATCCCACCCCCCCGTCCCGCCTGTCAGCACCCCCGCCCCCTGCTGTCCTCCTGCCCGTGTCCCATCAGGACACGCAGGTGGACGTCCACGCGGCGCCGCTGTCTGAGAAGGACTCTTTCTGTGTTGCGTGTTGATTCCTGCTTTCACACACTCAGAGGTCAAAGTTGATCCATAACTTCTGGCATTTTGGGGAAGTTGGAGCTTAAACTTGAGCATGTATTTTTCTTATAGTTAATACAGCTGCAGATTTCACCCTACAAAGTATTTTTCCTCCATAATCGAGTCCTATCCTTTAGCTTTTATTTGGCTCAATGAAGTCCGAGAGTCCGTCGTAGATCTGTCTTTGTAGTCTTTCAACATCATCTCAGTTTTATCCAAATATCTTTACAACGCAGACATTTAACTGATTTTATTCAACCTTTCAGCTCTTCACAGAAAGACTTAGACAGCAAATACGTCTAATGTGCGATGTGTTAAATGAACCCTAATCATTCTGCTTGGTGTTTACACGAGACGTAGCTCAAATCTGTTCGATGCGCCGCCTTTTTTATTTCAAGCCGGACATTTTTTCAGTCTTCGTGAAACAACATATTTTAGGTCTTGTAATAACCACAGCTGTAATCACAAAGACGTTTGAAACATTTCTGAACGGGCGGCTTGAACAGTAAAAATACTTCATGATAAAACCTTTGTTATGTTAAAAGCACTTAAGTAACTTGATGATTTGGAGTTTCTGACGTGAATTTTAGATTAAAAAAAACTGAAGCTACATGCGCACGTGCCCGGCTGAAAAAGGATCTTTTGACTTTGCCATCGACAGTGTGTAACTTTATGTCTTGTTTTCATATCAAACTGCACGCCACGTCAGCATTTGTGGGCTTTGGATTGGCCGACATTTCTTCACGGTTAGGCAGAGGTGGCAAACGTACAGATAGTCTGTACTTAAACACTAGTATCTGTTCTTCTACTTAAGTAGAAGTTAAAGTACTGATTCAGCTTCTTAACTCAGGTAAAAAATTAAAGTACCGGATCTGAAATGTACTCAAAATAAGAAAGTAAAAGTATCTCTTTTGAGGACGTTTCTATTTTTGTGCAAAGCTAACCTCGTGCTATATTAACATAATGATAAAATAATGTCAGTAGATGAGAATACAGACTATGTTTCATTCTAAATTTTAATTCTCATAAATATTCTCAGCTTGAATCAGAAAGAAGGAAAACAAAAAATCGCTCTACACAGAAAATGTTCACAGTCGGGGGTTAAAGTGGATCCAGCAGGTGGAGGAGCCCTAAAATCCTCTGTAATGGATCAGCGTGGAGGAAAGATTCATAACTCACAATCACTTCTGTTCTTAACGTACAGGCTGTGATCAGCTGATTGAAACCCATGAGCTTCCTTCCCGTTAAGCTTTCTTCTTCCTGTCGTGTCTTTCTTATCTTTCTCCATCTCTGAGTGAGGTTGAAAAACAAAAACATGGCCCCACTTTAACCCCCGACTGTGACACAGGTTTGCTTCTATCATCTGTTTATGTGCGACATTTATCATGCACCTCTGTGATTAATAAGCAAACAGGACTGCCTCTCATGTGCTTGGGCTGATGTTTGGAGGCTCGCAGTGACGTGAAATAATAACTCCACTCTTATGACACCAAAACAAGTTTGTTTTGAAACTGTGAGGAGTGAAAGTCAGAAAAAAAAACACTCAGGTAAAGTACAGATACCAGAAAATTCTACTAAACTACAGTAACGAAGTATTTGTACTTTGTTACTTCGCACCTCTGCAGTGCACCAGCGCTTAAGATGACGTCAACAGATGGAGACATTTATCGAATCAAACTAAAATGTCCCGTGTATGTGTGGACGTAGACTGACATGCTCAGCAAGCATCACGAAACATGAGCTCTGACTGAGTCTGTGTTGTTTCAGCCATGGCAGGTCTCATCGTGCCCCCCATGTGAGGAGGATTCTCAGCCAGGTACCGTCAGACTCCCTACAGCCCTCCCCCAGCCTGAAACGCCACAACAACGTCCTTCCCATCATCCCTCAGACCGCCCCGTCTGACCCAGAGTCCAAACCCGAAGATGTTCATCATTTCAGTCGCCATCTGCCGAGGACGTCGGTTCTTCCTGCAGCCGTTGCAGACGCCACCGGCAAGCATTTACGAACCTGGAACAGAAAACGTCTGCATGGCTGCGGGCGGAGGCAGCGCTCGCTCAGCATGAACCGTGGGTGGAGGGCAGGTGTCTGCAGTACTGCATGTTGTGCTGAGATATTAAACAGGTTACTTTGACTTGAGAAGTCTGTGGAGGCTGAACAGATCTCAGATCAGTTTGAACCACTGTGAGACAGGAAGGAGGCGTGTCCACTGGGAGCATCTGTTCTAAGCTAATCGTCATATCGTGAAAGAAAATCAAATAAAACGCCTTCTGAGTGGAAGGTGACATCTTCAAAACAATCCTTGTTACGTTATCCAGGCAGCTCAGTTTGACTCTGTCTGAAGCCCCTCCTCCCTGAAAGCTTACTTTTCTCCTGATTGGCTATCTTTTGGAAGCTTGCAGAGGGGCTTGTGAGCTAACCCAAGCAAGCTAGCGGACAATTCGTCTAAAGCGGTCACCCTACCATAACTAAAACTGTGGCCAACACAATATAAAAATATTTTAAAAACATAAAGAAAAGCAGAAAGGACCTTCTCTCACGCCGGTGTTTCAGCTGCAGATCTGATTGGTTCTCACTAGAACAGAAGCTCTCGGTGGACACTGACCCTGAGTCGGACCGAGTCCGGAAATCAGGAAGTAGTCATTTTTCAAACTTGGAAGAACCGTCAGACGGTTTCCAATCAGAAATCCCCAACAAGCCCCCGAGGACCAGAGTCCTTAAAGCCCCCCGATGAATCTCACGTCTTGGAGCGTTTTACTTTCTGTACCATAGCTTTTAACAATGTTTGTGTCTCATAATCGAAAAAGGAGGAAAGTGCAGTAATTTTGTAAGCTAAAGAAAGAATTAAGCATCCTGCCGAAGAGAGACGAGCAAATGTTCGTAAGACGTCGAGGCAGCCCCGCGTTTTTCAGCTTTTCTTTGTCTTTTCTTTTGGATGTCTCATTTTGGAATCCAGTACAATAGTTCTGTTTTGCGGGTGTGTCGAGTGGTAGATTTTAACCAGAAAAAGCTTGCAGCAGTTTTAATCACATTTAGGTACCAGATTTTCTTGTTATTCTTCTGATTGTGCTTATTTTATATGTATTTATAAAGTATGTTTTGGGGAGTTCTTTTTGTGATTTAGGCCTGAATGATAGTCTCAAATATATATGTAAACACATTTGATGTCTTAATACCTTTTAGATATTGTAAAAAGAGTGAACAAGTGAGAGGAATTAACCCTTTTGTAAAACAAAACAAAAAAGATTCACGACACGGTCACCCTGTTTTTGAAAGCAGGACGTAAAACGACGCTTTCATCACTTTTGTATAAAAACGCTTTTCCGATATTTAACTTTTTGTAAACAGCATCATTTGTTTCCCCTGGTTCTTCTCGTCTTTTGTGTATTATTGTGAAATGTATAATCATGGTTATTTCTTAATGCACTATTTTTTGTTGGGGCACTTAATAAGAGCAATGTATCTTAGCAAAAAAGTAAAAAAAGCTAAAAGTGGAAAAAAAAAAAAAAGATCAAAGCTAGAGCGATATGCACCAATATGTTTTTTTTTCTCCTGCCATCCTGAAATGGCAAAAATCCTTGTCATGTGAAATTTTTATATCTCAGAGACTTATAATGTCATAATATCCCAGCACTCGTTTTTTGAGGGGGGCGGTTTGGTGTTTAGAAGTCAGCATTTTATCCATCTGAATATTCGACCTGACCCTCATCTTTGTGTTTTTTTGTTTTGTTTTTTCTTGCTGATATTGACTGTACGGTTTCAAAACATGCCGAAGAGTTTCGAACTAAGTTTTTTAGGGTCACCGATCTCAAGGAAACGTCCATCGATGTTGGTGTTGTTGCCGATGGTGCTGTTCTCGTCGTTGCACACAATCTGGATCGTTTACTTATGCAACTGCGCTCCTGTACTGAAATGCAAGCTCATCGCCCACGCTGCTGTGGCAAAAGTTCAAAACAATTTAAAGAACCAAGACTCGAGTTTGATGCCTTACGACTGACCACACGTAAAAAACGAAGTCTTTCTTTTATCCGACAAAGTTTTGGTTCCACAGCAATTATCAAAGCTTACTTTGGTTTGCTTTCCTGATTTGATGTCTTTGTCCCTCAGGTTTCCCCCGAAATGGACGAAAGATGCTCAAATATGTACAAGCTAACATCAGACAGTGATGGCTGAGAAGTGTTAAAACTGACGAATTACAAAGCGTAGGAGTTTATACCTCCACCAAAGAGAAGAAAAACTGGAGACTTTTCTGATTTAAAGTCTGTTAATTACAAGAAATTACCCCAAAAGAAACGTCGAACTACCAGATCTTTGTGTCAAATTTGATCCAAACACTGAAAATTCAGCTGGGTCTCATCGAAAATGTGAAACTACAGAAAAAAAATCTTTTTTTTTTTTACAGTAACTATGACTTTGAAATTAATTTATTCGCATGAACATGCATGTTTTGGACGGGGGCTTTGAAAATGTGTCACCCAGTTTAGGTTTGAACCAAACTCTTTTTTTCTAGATTATTAGTTGTAATTTAATATATTTTACTAAAGTGTAAAGGAAATACCAAGATTGTAAACTGGTGGGTGTCGAGGAAAAGGCTTATGTCATCTTCAAATACATCCTTAAATCTGGAAAAATGTCCTTTTGTGTACACGGACACAACATGTTAGACAGCCTGGTAAAAAACCTGTCTTCATGTCAGTGAACAAAGGAGAAAATTAAGGTTCCTCAGCATGAATCAGATTAAATCTGGGGAATATTTCAGAGATCCATGAGACTCAACTGTGGGATGAATAATTTGGCAGAAAGATCTCAAAACGTTGGATTGTGAATGAAAATTTCAAATTTATGTTTTTTTTTCCAATACAAAAGACTGACGGTGTAACTTTTCTTCCATGATTATGTGACCAGAAGAAGCATAAAGTAATTTTATATCTATGGGATTATACCACGATTATAAAATGAATATTGCAAATTTACACAAAAAACAAAAGAAAAAAAGAAAATTTCATATAGTTAAAATACGGTACCTTATTTTACAGAGACACGATTTGTCTTTATATCTCACAAACTCACAATTTCTCGCAATAAAAGTAATAAACTGTAAACCTCTCCAGTTTTTCCTTTTCGGTGCGTTTGGATAGTTCACGGATGGGAGAAGAAACGTTTTTTTCCAAACTGCTTGAACCTTCAAACTTAGACAAATTTTATTTGTATTTTTTTGAAAGCAGAGTTGAAGCAGGAATCTTTAGTCCAAATGATTCAACTTCGGCCTTTATGCAAATCCAGCAGGTTTCTGCACAGTGTCACACGGATGCCGTCACGTTGGCTTTGTGGTGGTATCTGTTCAGCGTCTTTGGGAAAGGCCATTTATCAGTGATCCTAATGAAGCCCAGGCTGCAGAGCCAGCCTCCCTGATCAGTCCCCTCCAGCTCGCAGCGTTTCCTTCTCCTTTGTCAGTCGCAGTGAGTTTGCTTCCCACCGTCTGAGTTTTAAAATGAAAAATAGACTTTTTCTATGTTTTACTTCAATGTGAAAGAGGGCAGAGGCACTGCTTTTTTGTGAAATATTAAATATATCATCAAAGTATATCAAAGCACAATGTTTAATTAGTTGTCTTTAGGATACAAACAGGGGTGTGACCCCCAGGTTTTTTCTTTTCCTGTCTCTGGCCATGCTGTAAATAAATGCATGTCTTCTGTTTTTCCGTTTGTTTCGTTTTTTCTCTGTGATCCAGTGCTTTTTGTACAGAAACAGTCTAATAAAGATTACATTTGGCTCGAAGCTCTCAAACTTATGCTGATGTTCAAATAAGAAAAGGGGGGAGAAAAACTATTTATGGAGGCAGCACACACAGGTACCAGTAAAGAGTTAATGTACACCTCACCAAGGAAGTCAACTCCCCGAGAGTCTGAGAAAGTCCTGAATGGATTAAAAAAAGTTGTTTTTGATTTAAAAAAACAAAAAAAACTATATACTTTTATTATGAATAATTATGAAAAATATATCATGAAAATATCACAACCTGCATTTATTTTTATTCAAACTTTACGACAACACATATTCTGGAGTCCAGAGTCCAGAAGCACCGCTTTGCAAGCTGGACATTTACAGCGACATCATTTAAAACAGGAAGACGAATTCAAGACAAATTTAAGGAAATCTGAAGATTTGTTAATACAAGTTTTAAAAATGTTCTCGGCCTAATCGTTCACTAGAATGGTCACATTTGTCATTTAATCTACACAGCTAGATAGGCTCGTCGTCTTAGAGGTAAGACTACAAGCCTTTGGAGTGGGAGTTGCAAGTTCGATTGTTCCCATCTGTATCTCGTAAGAGTCCTAGGTTAACCAAGGCAAGATAGACCAGGTGTTGAAGGCTACTTCTTGGCAAGTAACGCTAGTAGAAGTAGAGCGCCTGGCAAGGGGGGAGCCAGGATGAACCAGGGGGAGAGCTTGGTACCTTACCCTACCTTGGTAGGTATAGTTTCTTCACCAAGTGTGGTGAAGTACCCCCAGACGATAATCTTATGTCAGATTAAAACTGAATTTCTTTGAGTTTCTTTCTTAAATTTCAGCTCAGGAAAAAAAAAGAGCATTAAAAACACATCACATCAAGTTTTCTTCCAGCAGGAATACTCTCCAAACGGCCTCCAAAGACTTTGGTTAATGATGAAACTGTCGGCGGGGAATGATGAACATGGAGCTCTGATTGACATTTTGAGTCGAACTGATGCGAATCAATCATCGCCGCTCGGAGCCAAAGCAGTCAGAGAAAGACCGTGCAGCAGGTAAAAACATCAGCCGGGATAAAAAGAGAAATACGACCACGGATGAAGTGAAGGTCTGTATGGACGGCATGATTCAGGAGGTTTCTGTCGACAGTCAGGAGTTCTGGAAAAGCGCCCTCAGAGATTCACTCAGGCCCTGAAGCTACAGGCCCAGTCCTAAAATTAATTATGCAGTTGTTATTGTGCTTTCATCTGTTTCCATGAAGAGCTGCGGGAGTTTGATGCTTCAGCGTCAAAGATAAAACCTAACCAAGTGATTTCATGCACAGAATAAAAGTCCACATAACCAGTTGTTTCCAAATGATGTGCGGTAGGTCATTTGGGTTTTGTCCTGACCATAAAAACCACAAGACAAAACGAGTAAATCATGATTCCTACATGCAAGAAAATCCTGTGCGCTGTGATAATGTGGTAATCAGTTATTCTGTACTCTAGAAAAATTCTAGAGTCCATTAACCATCTTTTTGAATGGTTAATGGATAGTGGGAATAAATATCCTGATGGATAGTCATAACAATATTAAAAGTTAGACCTAGATCAATGTAGTTTTAGGCCAATATCAATGAGCAGCAGGAAGTGACTTTCTGATTATAGAAGGAACACTTCCTGCTGCTCACTTGATACAGGACCTCAGGAATAAACTGTGTTGATGAATTTAATTCCCTAGTTTAAAATGTTAGCGAGTACACTCTGGAATTCCTTTTGTAAACTGTGGTCTGATTAAACTGAAAGGGGACATGACGGGATTTTAAATGAGTCATTAGCTAATTAGTGAGCACTCCTCCTCAGTGTCTGTTACCCCCATTACACCTGGTTTCAAAAACCCAAGACGGTGAGTTTCCTAAAGTTAGTTTTGTCTTCAAAAACAATCTTTGTCTTCTCGACCATCAACCTTTTCTCCAGGAAGCTTTTGGCTTGTCCGTGTAAGCAGCTGCTAATTTCACCTGAGCTTGAAGGTGTTGATTTTGTAGCAGGGGCTTCTTTCATGGTTGGCACCTCTCAGCTCATGGCGATGCCAAACTGGCTTCACTGTGGACAGTGACACTGGCGTTCATGGCAGACTTGAGCTCTGGTGGTTCCTGGACTTCCTAACGAAGTTCCTTTCATCTGGAGGTAACAGTTTGGGCCGTCTTCCAGACCTCAGCAGAGTGGTGACATATTCAAATAAGTTGTACTCGCATAAACGTAAAGGCGGCAACAGTTTCTAAAAAGCTTCACCCTAAAAGGAGTTTTTTTAAGAAGCTCACTTTTAAGTGATTGAAAAAACGCCATTTCAGTGTTTAAGAAAGGCCCAAATTCCAAAAGATCCATCCATGTGGTGTGGACTGGGCCTTACGCATTAAACAAAAATACTCAACTAGGTTTAAGTTTTGAACAGCTGCCACCTTGCACGTTGATAGCACAGTATAAAAGATAGATATAGCCATCATGACATCATCCATCAGTTTCTGAAGTCCTGTTTTGAAGTCTTCAGATGAGCTTTTTCACCTTCA
>VURO01020987.1:0-36145 GCA_015108175.1 Pelvicachromis taeniatus
TTCCTTTTGCCAAAAGGTGACTAGAGTATTTGTGTAGTAGTTGTGAAGGAAAATGTTAACAAGTCCATCCTTGTCCATCTCTCTCTCTCTCGCTCGTGTTTTTCTGCTTAAAAAAAAAAAGCTACAACGTGAGAAGACTCACCTCTCCCTGTCAGATCAACTTTCCTGGCCTGGGCATCTCTGGCGAAGGCGGATAACAAGGATAACAATCTTGTTTCGGGACTCACTTCTGCGTTGAGCGTATTGGTAAACACTGAGCGATGACCTCCTGGGTCTTCAGTTTGGCTGACCCCTTTTTCATCAGGGCTGCTGCCGGGCCGGCTCATCTTGGAGGCGGTCAGAGAAATCAGACCGGGAGCTGCGAACCTTTTGTTTGGGCACTGTTGCCAAGCTACAGCACATATTTGGATTCTGTGGCCCAGGCAACGAGGATGGATGAGTTTGTCGCTCCCTAATGTGTGGCTCCGGTGAGTTTACTTTTGCCATGACGGTAAGCCATCAAAGCCACACTGGAAAAAGAAAGGATGAGCTATTATCAGTGAAGACCCAGACGCATCTTTAGCTTCTAACACGAACAACACGCTAGTGTAATGCTCAGCCTCGTGTCCTTATTAAGGCTCGTTTGGGAGCTTGGCCCGTAGCCGCCATAAATTAGCCCTATTACAATACGCAAAAAAAAGAAGAAGAAGAAATCAAGAGGCCTCGTTCATTCATTTTACAACAGGGTTTTGGGTCATATACAGTATATCTGCAGGTTAGGCTATTTACTGCATCCATGGCTTCCACTCATCCATTTCTTATATGTTTACTCAAATGCGTTCGTTTGATGAGCTTTACTGTAATTTTCACAGATCACACTACCTCTTTATTGTGGAGTTCATGTAGAATGTGAAGTCGTAAGAAATTGAAGTTCCATGTATCATTTTCCTCTTTGGAAACCGCCTGAAATCCAGCCTGCAGTGTAAAGCTCTTCAGGCTATTACTGTGCTCCTGCATAATACTGCCGGGAAATAGTGGTTCCCTTCCAGGCAGGAAAGAAAGCCATTTCAATGGGATAAAGAGGTAGCAGCGAATATTGCATTAAATGAAATTGCAGAATCAAAGTAAACATCTGATGGAGGCGATAAGTGAGCCTGGCTTTGTAGTTCACTTTATGAAGCTGGAAATCGCAGATAACTGCACTAGATGGCAGTAGATGGCCAAATCAGCCATCAACTGGTTGACTTGGAGTTAGTGATGCTCTTGACCAGCCTGTCCAGTGCTGGTTTTTATAGATTGCATGACAACAACTTTTAGTTTTTTCTAGGAAAGAAATAGAAAAAAAAAGTAAGCTCTGGGTGCGGGATTGAATCCTGGTTTGTTCCCACAGCTGTTAAATATTTTTACCCTTGCTTTTTTAAAAAAAAAAGTTATTTTTCTTTGTGTGGTTCTCACACAAAAGCCATCGGTACAGTCATTTTATCCCAGGGAGTGACAACAAAAATTCTTCATTTGACTTTGTCATTTGCTGGATATTTGAGCCTCCGGGTGTTGTTGTTGAAGTTGGAATATTTCTGTGTTGGCCCCTGAAGCAAAAACGAACAGATAAAAGAAAAAAGAAATAGATAAAAGAAAGAAAATGTGACAGAGAAAGACATTTAGAATGGAATAAAAAATGACGACACCGTTGACTCTGGGAAAAATACCTGGATGCTTAAATCTACTAACATCAAGAGGCTGTCAGAAAGATAATGACACGTTAGATGGAGTAAGCTCAGTCTGCCTTGGTCACGCTCCCACGTTGTCAGGGTGAGTTCATGGTAATTTATTGAATTAAAGGTGCAGCTGACACAATTAGATTTAAGAAACCTTATCCGGTGACTGTGGAAGTCCAAGTTTAGTGTCAAAGGTTTTTGTTTTGTTTTTTTAATTTATCTGAAGCAGGTTCTAAAAATATCTTGATGAAAACTGAGCTACACTTCTCAGACATGTGGACTTGCATGTGTAATTTAGAGTGAAAGTCGTTTAAACTTCTAAGCAGATCCAAGAGTGCCTTAGTCACATTTAATAGTAAAAAACAGAAGGACAAAAAGGATTTTACTGAATTCATTTGCTTATGTAGAATATTTCCCTAATCAGATGTTCTGCCTCTGTTTTTATAGTCCTTTTTTTTGTTTCCTGTACTTGTACCTTATCAAACCCTCCCAGTCGTAGTTTAAGTGGTGGCTTTTCCCTGAAAACTTTAGGATTGATTTCAGTCTGATACCACTCATGGAAAACATTGGAACAGGAATCAGCTGATAGGAATGCGGCTTCAGACAGGGTCATTATTTCCATTCTGAGTTGTTGTGTGGCTTCTTTTTGTTTCCTCTGGATGATATTTTTGGTAGTCACACTGCCCGTCTGGCAGGGCTAATGTCAGTTTCGACTTATTTGCAAATGTCTTACATTCTGCTCTCGGTTTATTTTTAAAGTCCCAAATCTTGTAAATTCCTCCCATAGCACGGATATGTTGCCCGCTCGAACAGTAGCTGAGCCAGAGATGACAGTAGTTTAGATAGTGGGAGGATTACTTAAAATAACATTTCAATAATGCATTGTTTAGATTTGTGTCTTGAGCTCATATCAACAGTAGTTTTACTTGCTCAGTGTTGTGGAACATGGACTTGTAGAGTGAAGGTCGGGACCCTCAGGGCCTCCCAAGATAAATCCAAGGGGCCATAAGTAGATCAAAGGGATAGGAAAAGGGGAAAAAGTATTCCTGTTCAGAAAACGGTTTATTTTTCCCGACTTTTTTCTTCTCCTTTTTTTTTTTCTTGTGGAAGTACTTCAAGTACTACACTTTCACATCTACAAACTTCAAATGAAGCCACCTATGAACGACAAAAAGAATTAAACCCCTCTTAAAGTCATTATCTGTGATGACTTCTTCCAAAGTTACATACAGCAAAAGTTAATAATAATAAAAGTTAATATTATATTATTACAGTCATTTGTTGTTTGCTTCAAGAGTGGTGAGTTTGCACATTGAGCATGCATGACCAATGTTACACAGTTTTAAAATACTTTATTTTTCAATGCAGCAGATGATGTTATGTAAAATCACACCACAAGGTGCCTCATGACAATGAAGTAATACATAATGTGGGCAGAAGGTTTTCTGTGCGTGTGGACATTTGGCGGGGGGAGGGGCTTAAACTAGCAGCATTACATGTTGCGAATGCTGCTGTGTTTACCTGCAGTTCGTAATACTGTACCTTGTACAAGGACATACCCATAGAAAGATTCTAGACGGCGTGATGTTTGAGGCATCTAGACTTAAGATTCTGTCATCCATTTTTCATAGCCATGGCATAAGTTAACATAGACATGGGCCTTTTAAATCCCAGCTTCACTATTATGTGGATACAGACTCAAAACAGAAACATTAAGACTTTAAACAGACACAGAAATTGAGTATTTCTATTCGTAGTTCTTTGGTTAAGCTGATATTAAACTGAAAGGTTTTTGTGATGAAAATGTTGCTACAGTGAAGACAGGCTTGCGAGAATGATCGCTTAGTTGAGTTTGCTACAGATTCAGTGTATCGTCATTACATAACTTACCAGATAATATACTGTACAAAAATGAGTTCATACTGACATTTTTGAAACCACAAGCCACGTGACGCTGTGTCCATGTACTGGAATGCATTTCAGTGTTGATGTCAGATACTGTCAGTCTGGAACAGAGAGCCTTTTTCCAAACAATACGTAGAGGACTCCGGGAGGTTCATCAGTGATGCCACCTGATGTTCGCTGTGCGCCAAAAAAAAACAAAAAAACAGTCATTGTGTTCCCATTCAGACCGAATCATCTGTTTCTCCACAGTCAATCCAGTCATCTCTTTGGGGCTAGCTTCATTCTGCTGTGCTTTTAAGGGCTGGGGATTGAACTTTTCTGTAGCTTTTCTTTGCTGTTTGGTCTCAGACTATGCAGAAATCACAGTAACAGCTGGAAACGCAGTTCGCTTCAGTAGATTGACATTTGACCCTTCATCTGTCCTGTTCCTGCAACGTGAATCTGAAAACAGATGGATATATTAGCCTCCAGCGTTTCCGTGACAAAATCTGACATGGGATTAAAACAAACCTATGGATAAGGTAGCATCACAATGGCATTGTATTGTTTTAGGTTGTCTCTTAGTAATGAGTATAAAAGGTCTAAATATACCCCACCTGTGATTGTGTCACTTTTATATTTCCCGTTTTCATTTTGTCTGCTTTAAATAGAAGCCTTATCTGTATCGAAAAATACCTGATATTCGAGACCTCGTTGCTATCGTGTTGTGAATCGCCTCATATTTTTGACTTGGTGTGCAGCCATGTGTTATGTGACCGTACAAACAGCTTTTCACTGTGTGTTTCTGTATGACTTGTTGGTTTGTGCCGGTCACGCCCTGCACACCATTTTCGTTTTGATCAGATAAAGAAGGACTCTGAGACAGAAGCCGCTGTTTGTTGTCTTACAGGTTATTTGTAAGTATGTTGGTGTTTTCGTGTTCATTGATATCATCACTGCACCTCTTCCCTTTTATTTATTTTTTCTTCCTAATTACCGAAAGTTACTGCATAGTTGCCCTCATCATTCTGTCCTTTGTGAAACTTCTTTTCCCTTAAACAAGACAGGAATTCTGATGCTATCACTCCTGCTGTACATGTCTCCACAGGAAGACATAATCTACCTTCGACTGGAAATGCAGATGCTTATAGGGAAGAAAACAGCTAGCATACAGTTTATAATGTGGTTTCATCTGAACTCCTTTCTTACATTATGTACCACTGGAAAGTAAAATTGCTGTTGTCTGTTTTGTGTCTTGTGGCTTTAACCCCTTGAGCCTCAGTTGATTATTTGACACTTCTACATCTAAAAAAACATCTGCACTTTAGTCAGCAACAGCTGCAAAACTCTAAAGCCAAGATAAGCAGCCTTGCACTTTATGGATAAGAGATGCTTAGAAGAATTTTGAATGCAATAGCTCTCCTTTTTTCTTATCACCAGTCCAGAGTGAATTTGAAAAAACTTAATGTTTTTCAAGCTTTATGTATCTTTCCACCTGGAACCTGGTACAGGGGACTCTGGGGTCAAAAGGAGTTAATGGGGAAAAACTCCAAGAATAATAGAGCCACAGAGCTATACTTAAGTCAGTTATTTTGAATTACAAAACCACAGATATGTTTGCAGATATTCTGTAGCCTCCATTAAAGCTAAAGTAGCTCGGCTCATCTCAAGTTAAGGAAAATCCATTCATCATATCTGACATGTGTGTTTGCCGAATCTGAACCCACCTTTATATAGCAGGATGCCATTCACTGTTCGATGCAAATAGAAAGTCCTTACTTAGTTTCTTTTTAGACAATAATAGTTGTGCAGTTTGTGATTTTCAGTTTCTACTAAATGTAACAATGACAGTTTTATTACAGACTATTTTGTCTTGTTAAAATATTTTTCAAAGTAGTCAAATCAAAGCAAATCCCTCAATCCATTCTCTTCTGCTTATCCAATTTAGGGTCGCAGGGGACCGGAGCCTATCCCAGCTACCGTAGGGCAACAGGTGGGGTACAGCCTGGACAGGTCGCCAGCCTTTCACAAGGCTAACACACAGAGACAGACAACTGTTCTCACTCACATTCAGGCCTATGGGCAATTTATAATCACCAGTTAACCTAACCCCACTAATTCCACTTATTGCATGTCATCGGACAGTGGGGAGAAACCAGAGTACTCAAAGAGACGCATGCAAACACAGGGAGAACATGTAAACTCCACACATAAAGGCTGCAGCCAGATGGTGGATTCAAACCCAGGACCTTCTTGCTGTGAGGCAACAGTGCTAACCACCGCATCACCATGCTGCCCAAAAGAAATGACATTTACAGTAACTGGCTTTTTAAAAAACCTTATATTTAGTTATCCTGTTTATTTGTTTGAAATAAATAAATACAAAGTTGGAATCATGCAGTAAAATTAAATACAACCACAACTACAACTACAAGTGTCAACTGGTCACACTGGGATTCATTCTGACAAAGAGATACGCAAGCACTGGAGAAGCAATAATGTTTTTAAAATATAGACCTATGGGTGCAGCCATTACAGTACATGTCAGCTAAGCAGCTACACTAACTTTGGGCGCAATAAGTAGAAATACATATATAGTGGATATATATGCACACACACACACACACACACACACACACACACACACACACACACACACACACACATGATTTCTCAGAGGCCCTGCTACTGAACCTAATGAAAGTCTTTATTATGGGACATTTGTTTTAGCTGCTGTTGTGGGGATATTTAAAGACTATTGCGTTTTTTAACAATCTGTTCAAACTTTAAGAATTTAGAGTTGCACTGTTGTCAAGTGTTTTCTCTACTCCCAGATGCCTCCATTTAAAGATCGTGTTGCAGTGCGATTGTTTGTGATATCAGTCAGTGTTTAAAGGGAGAATGGGAGGTTTCCCACAGGTCAGTACCACCATATTTTGCGTTTCCCTGCTCCATGTTTCATGCTCTCTTGGGCCTGAGCTTGCTCTAAGCTAAATGCATATTACGGAACAGACCCAATTAACATAGCGCGGGGAGGGCTTTGCATTACAGGGTTCACAGCACAGATTTAAAAAAAAAAACGCATTTGTGCATCTTGCTCCCGGAGCACCTTCAAAACCCTAAGTGACTTCAACACTGAAGTGTGTTAATGTGCAGCACAATGTTTATGCCATTTTGATGTCACATGACACTTGAGTTACTACACACTGGCTGCTCAGAATGGTAAAAAGGTTGTTTCTAACAGGCTGCAAAGTATGTTGCATTGAACTTCTGGCTCGAGACACTTAACTACTTAACACAACACAGCAGAAATATGTGTTTACACTGTTATTAAATTGTCTACAATTACTGCGTACTATATTTTACACTAACAACGTGTCCATTAATAAAAATCGGGCACTCTTGGAGAATACGGCATACATGTGTGGGTAATTATATGTACATTTTTAGCTGGCATAACGATGCAGTTTGTTCTCGTAAGACACACTTAGTCACTTATAGTAGGAACCTGAAATGTCAGACATGTAAACAAAATGTCCTTTTAGATTTGCTAAACCATAAGTTGTTAACTTATATGTGTCAGAGATATTTACAAGATCCTATGGAGCCTCTTGTATGTACTTTAGTTAGTTGGTATTAGTATTGGAGACGGCATCCGTGTGCTGTGGAGGACTTTGTACATTTGAAGGTTCACAAGCTAAAAATATGAACATATATTCAAATATGCACAACATAAGTGTAAACACTGCCGGTACTTAAATTAAATACTGCGATTAAACTCAGTACAGTCGTCTTTTAAGTTTACTTGCTCTGCTCCCCATGTTGCCTGCATGCTTGTTTCATTTAATAATATGCATTTGAGTTTGCTGATTGCAGATAGTTCCTCTCTGCTTAACGGCTTGTGGGACTGTTAATCTTTCATTTCAAATCACTCAGCAGTGTTATGACTGTTAGGACTTTGATTGCTGCGTATGTTTGATGTGGTTTCTGATGTTTGCATATCCACTCAGAACATTGTTAAGGTTTAGCTAGGAGACGGGCCGTCGTGACCTAGACTCTTAGTGATTAATGACTTCCACTCAGCGTTCATGTTGAGGGTCAGTTTCTGTCAAAGCAGCACTCCTGTACCTCTGCGGAGAATATGGAATTTTAAATGTGACAAAATATTAAATTATATACTATCAGCTTATATACTAAAAACAGGACTAAAAAAGTTCATATTAGCTCTTTCACAAATGTATTTTCCTAAGCTTTCTGCAGCTCACTTGCTGTGGCATATCTGTTCAGGTGTTACCTAAGTGGTACTACTTAATTTAAGTTTTGTACACTCAATATTATCCTAACTTGCGATTTAAGTTTACTTATTCCTACAGAAATGAATTTGAACACTTTTTGAGTTTCCTACAATTTAAGTGTACCATATTTTTAATGATATGAGATTTGTGTACTTATTTTGCTTTTCTTGCATTTTATTTCATATTTAACGTGGTACAGTTTTATTAAATCCTGTGCCTTTGAGTCTTTAATATTGTGGTGTCAAATATAAGGCCTGGGGGGGCAGAATCGGCCCACCAAATACTCCAATCTAGCCCACAGGACACCTTTTTAAAAATGTGAAGGGAGACATAGATTTTGGACTTTAACTGTATTTTCAGAAGTTTTACATCTTTTGCTCCTGACATTGTCATTCATACTAAACCAAAGGAAATGGTGTCGTGCTGGTGTGTTATTTAAATAACAGAAAATTAAAATGTTTTCACCATTTACAACAGAAATTACTATTTAAACAATAAACATTGAAAAACGAACTAAATAAAATGAAAACTGAGCAAAATATTTGTTCTATAATTACAGGACAGTCTGGAGAGTGAGCTACCAGAACCTTTTCTGCAACTTTGCATATTTCTTTCTTACAACTTAAGCCCAAAGAGTCATGCTGATAGATTACGTCCATTGACTACAGCAGTACTTCTTTATCATGTAGAAAAAAGTGAAACGTTCTGTTTAAAATGCACCTTTTTTTTTCTTATGCTAAGACATCTTAAGGATTCAATGTGTAGTTAAAATGTTTTACACTGACAGAAAGGAGAGTTTCACTCGTTCAGCCCAGTTAAGGTCAAACTGGGCTGCATGTGGCCCACAGTGTAAAGTGAGTACATCTCTTGAAACTTCATCTATGATGCCCCAACACACAATATGTTGCACATGAGTGTGGACTCTTTTAGATGGCAGCACACGCTTGTGTGTATATTAGACCTGCACACGAGAGCTCTATGTTTCTGTATCAGTCTATCAGACATCTAGCAGAGACACCATCATTTCTGCTCCACATACGCAAAGTAGTTTAGTCCACAACCTAGTTGGCTGCTGCTCTTTGAAATCAAATGTTCCACTCGCTGTTAACTTAATTTTAATGTTCTCAGTGATGGATAAACTGTGCTAACAAACTCGCTCTGCTTGTAATACACAGCATTGCCTTTCAGACACATGAAGACTTCCCTCTCGTATGCATATTAGAACTAATATTAAGAGAAACAAGGCAGATAAAAACAGAGGGAGACACTGAAAAACTAAACCCTTAACATTTCTGGGTCCAAGTCGTGAAGAAAAAGAAAGGGGGAGAAAGAGAATCCTTGCAAAAGTGGCCTTGTCATACGCCACAGCGTTACGTGACAGAAGCTGATGGTCTGGATGTTGATGAGGGCATCGCTGATATGCCAGCATGTATTTCTATGAAAACAAAGTAACTATTGATGATCTCTGTTCTGTGGAGTACAGCCTGGTAGCAATTCATGTCAGTGGTTGGGCTTTGCTTTTTGTCCGCTCTGGGTTACATCAGACCCTCACTTAACTAACTTTGTTGTCCCAGGGTGAAAAGGAAACATGCTGCTTTACTGCTCTTGTGTATTCTTTGAAATAGATGTAGAAACTGACAGGGATTACTGTGCGGAGGTCCACAGTCGCTTATGACAGCGACTGAAGCAACGAATTCAGCAGTCCACAGAGTGTATCTGGAACGGTTTGTCATATTCCTTCATTAAAGCGGTCTTTGAGCCTTGGACCTGTCAAAGTCATTCTTGAACGGCTGGTCTCACTTACATTTGTAATCCTGCTGAAAGCGTGCGGTGAGTCTGCTGAGCCTTCCCCTTGGGGTGATTTACTACAGAACACACCAGGCTCCTTTTATGGATGGCTTTTATATGCTGCTAAATGTCTCCTGTTTTGCAGCCCCATTGATTATGTCTGTAAAATTCCACTGAGGGGATGTCATTAAAGGGGAAGAGAAAAATAATTTATAGTGTTCAGGGTAAATATTTGAAACCAGAAGCACGGCCCTTCCATAAAAGTGGATCACTCATGGGAATTCATATGTGACACAGAGTTGTGCAACTTACTAAATAAAAGTTACCGACATAAAGTAAATTTAAGGGTTTTTTTTTCACGTTTGTACGTGCGCTAGTTAAAATTTTAAGTCAAATAAATTCACTTTAACCTGAAATACTGCATTTGTAAATATAAATGTACATGCAAAAGTTAATAATTCCATTCATGCAAGAGCTGACAATAAACTTTGGTAATCATAAATATTGGAGACTAAACACAGCGATGACATATTTAACAATCATCGTAACTGTAGTGCAGGTGTAGTTGTATGTGAGTTACGTCCTTTGTCTTGTCTGCCTTTAAGACTGTACGGCACTCAAAATAACTTTAATTCAGCTGTAAAATCACCAAGAAATCGTATGAATATTCAAGCTTTTTAAATTATTTTGTTAAAATGATAATTGATCATTTATTTGATAATTCTAATCGATATAAAAATGTAATTCAGTTATGTGAGAGGTAAAATGTTTTGCATAAACACTTCACATATGATGCTGTAGCTTATAATTTCTCCTACTATTTTTATCTGTGGAACACTTGGTTTCAACTCGGGGTTGTGCATTAGAGTAGTAATGAATTGAATATTGGGCTGTCCACCTTCACTTAGAGTGTGTTAAGGACAGGGTTCTCATTGGCTGTCACTCTTGTAAACAGTCTCTCGAGTTTTAAGGGAAGTCTTGTGCATAAGTGATAAAGATTTATCTGCTGCAGGGGTTGTTGGGCTGGGCACACTGAGGCCCACTGACAGGCACACACACTAATATTTGGAAATGTTCTCAAATGTACCATGCAGTTCTCCGAATCAGACTTTTGCGCAACGCCCACTTGGTTTCCAAAGACTCTTTGCACACATTTTTGGCATCGCCAAATTATTTTCAAATGCCATTTTAAAAAAATAAGAATGTACAATTATAAAATTTTCTTGAAAATACTATTTTAATTAATGCAATAATTGCATTGTTTTTTACTCTCTATGACCTACAAACCCAGTAGCTACACAAGCATATTACCAGGAACTGTGCTGTGCACATCTGTTAGTTATTTTTACCACACTGACATCAGCTGAGTTGAAAGATTGATTACAGGTAACATGGTGCAATAAGCAATACAGGTACAGTCCTTTATTTAATCATGCATGAAAAACAAATAGAAAGTTTAAGTTTCACTTGTGTGGTATAAACTTGTATGATAATACAATTAAGAACCTAACAGCTGCCAATACTTCTGAAATTATTTATTATTCTGCACTATTATTCTCAATATTTCTTACTTCTGGACTATAGCACGCCAGTGTAGTAGAACATGTCTAAATATGGATTTCTGCTTTTATTACATTTCTTTCATTAAAATAAATCTTTATCAAAAGAAAAAACTAAACACATTTTTGTGTTTACATTTACATTTTTGTTTGTGGTCCTGGGATTTTTTAAAATGGCTTTAAACATTTTTATGACAACTAAAAGCTGGGCATATCGACCATAATACAAAAAGAAACTCTCACGGGGAGTTTAGTAGCAAGTGATGAATGTTTCAAACATTTAGGTATATTTTTAAAATGTCATATTTAATTAATTGTAATATTGTCTTTACTGTGTCACAATTGCTAGCTAAAATGTAGCCTTTTCATTAAAATTAGTATAATTTTGACTTTCAAATATATACTTATTGACTCTCTGATTTACCTCACTGCCCTTTAAATGCAACAGAGTATTATTTGTGTCCTCACATAAACTAAACTGGACTTTTATAACGAAGAGAACCTAATTCTATATTGAGGTGATTGCCACTGTACATGACAGCACTAAATATTGCTAGGAGTCATTGTTCTTAAACTCTGACTGTGCTTTCCAGACTTGGGGATGTAGCAGTATTATATATAAGTATTATTGTATACTTATTACTTAGTGTCATATGTAAGTATTATAATATAAGTATTAGTAGTTTACTATATGCCTTCAAGCTCACATATATGAGCATCTACTACTGTTTTTAACAAATGACTGCATAGTGAAATAATTAAAAGATAAATGAACTTACAACGTGGTTTCTGGCTCCGAACAGTCACTGTACTGTGTGCAGCCGTTGGACTGTGGAGGACCGGGGGAAGTCTCTTCACTTCTGCTGCTTCCCTGTGTACTAGCCAGGCTGTCGCTACCGTCAGTCCTACTGGTTGAAGTCTTCTGAAAAGGGTTAGCTGTGCCTGACTCAGCTTCCCATAGAAAGCAGGGGCAGCGAGTCCGCAGTTCTTTATAAAAAGAATTGATCCACAGAGTGGACATCCATGGGCAGCCCATCAGGTTCTTGAACGCAGTGCGAAACTCTGGAGTCCTGCAGTAGATGATGGGATTGAGGCCGGAGTTGATATAACCAAGCCAGTTTAACAGTCGAAAGACTTTTTTATCAGGAACTAATTTGTTAAAAGAATTAATGATATTGGCGACAAAGAAAGGCAGCCAGCAAACAGTAAAGACCCCCATGATGATGCCCAAAGTCTTGAGGGCCTTGTGCTCTTTCACAAGTATTAGTCGTGACGGCCTGCGTTTGGCACTCTTTCTCCTCGTTGCACTGTTGCAGTTGCTGGACGATGGCGGCATATTGTTGACCTGGGGGCCAACTTGTGCCTGTGATGTTGGATATTCATTTTGGAAACGCATCCGACTCTTATCTATTTGCTGGACCTGCCTTGACGCTATTAAATAGACTTTTGTGTAAACAAATATCATTATGAGCAGTGGAATGTAAAAAGAGATTATAGAGGATATTATAGCATAGGTCTTGTTGGTCACAAAGTCACAGCATGTGGGCTCATTATAGCAAATATTTGCTACAGGATCACTTTCGTCTCTCCATAACCAAGACATAATTGGTACAAAGGAAATCAGGGCTGACACAACCCACACTACACAAACTATTATTCTGGCACGCCACTTACTGAGCAGAACTTTGTGCCGTAGCGGTCTGGTAATGGCTATATACCGATCCACTGCTATGACACAAAGTGTCTCACAGCTCGCCGTCACACAGAGGACATCAACAGAAGTCCAAAGGTCACATAATGTTTCAGTAAGTTGCCACTTATTTGTCACCACAACAGTGGCCCCAGGAGGCACGACGAGGACCCCCATGATGAGATCCGCACATGCTAGGGACATGATGAAGATGTTTGTCGTCGTTTGAAGCTGTGGAGTTCGTGCTATTGCAATGATGACCAGCAGGTTTCCCACCACTATGATGAGTATGATGAAGACCAGAAGAACCATCATCTCTTTTCCCATGGGTGCATACATGGTGCCTGTCATGTTCATTGAGGATGAGGATGTGTTCAAATTGTTCATCTTTGCTTACTCAGGGAACTTAGTCACCAGAAGTGGAAAGTGTTTGGTTTTCACATCCAAATCAACACAGCTGAGGGACTGTAGGAGCCTCTCGCAAGCATCATACATATGATTTTACTAAAAATCTGAGGTAGTTTGTCTCACTGAATAGTGTCTTTTCTGTGCAGTTAATGATCACATTTCACACCTTGGGAGTCTTGTTTGCAGTTATCAGAAGGGAGTAGCAGTGACTCGTCATCACCTCCGAAGATGTCGTTGTTTCTGGAAGTTTGTGCAGGCAACGAAAACACGTTCTCCAGAGAAAAGATAAATCCAAACTGTCCACAAAGCCAAAACAATACTGGTTCACGCAGTTTCAGCACTTTCATGAATCCAAGGAAAATGTCAAAATATCAAGTAAAAAAAAAAAAAAAGTTTGGGAGAAGAAAAGCCAGCCTTTTCCATTTAAATACGTCCACTGGAATTAGTTTTGTCGCAGGATCATGCATGAGCCTGAGTGCCACACTTGGACTGTTTGGAGATCAAGCAAACAGTGACGCTGTTACAAGAACCACCAGAGTGCACCAGAGTGGCTGGCCGATCTTTCTTTTGGTCTCTCTCTCTCTCTCGCTCTCTCTCTCTCTCTCTCCCAGTGCAGGTTGCCCAAGATTGTATTGGCTGTAATCACACCCTGGCTGAAGGCAGAGGGGAGGAGTTAAAAAGTGTGCCTGTGTGTCAAAGCCATACAGGGATCTGTACCCTGATAGAGCCACACACATGTGAACAATCACACACGCAGACTTAAAAAGAGGAGTGACAAATTAAAGGAAAAACCAGCATAGAGCTATGTGATGTATGTGTTAAGGCCGACCTCATGCCGCTTAAATGATTCTCGGAACTGATTCTCCAAATATCTGAAGCTCTGCTGGATAGATGCACTCATTCCCTCATTTGGTATTTTTATGGTCGGTTTTGGACAGCGCTTTCTAACCTGTCAAATTTTCACTTGTTAGTTTTTGATTATGCTATTCAGTGAGCCTTCGTGCCCTGTGAATTACGGGATCGTCAGGCTACAAGAGATGACAAAACTAATTTGAGGATAGGAGTATTTCATCACAGCATAAAGAACAACTCTGAACAACTTTTTTGGTTTGTCAATGTAACCAAGACAAGTGGAACCAAACTACTAAGAGAGCCACCTGATCCTCTCACTTAGGGAGTCAAAGGTTCAGGTTTTCCTCTTATGTGTCATCCATCTGTATAAGCAGGAGCAACAAATTACTCCTGTGTGACAGCAGGTAACACAGGAGGTTGAAGCTACAAAATTAAATTATGGGTTGCAGGGTTAAAGGTAAACGATGACGAATGACTCTTTAATGCCACTTTTGTTGTGTTGAATGTAACAGCTATGCTAAGCTTGTTAACACATGACCCATATCTGTCACCTGACTGTGTTAACAATGTAACAGCTGCCGCTGGCTCCTGTTCTGATTGTCAGATGCTGGGTTATGTCAAACACACACCTCGGGGCAGTCGAACACCAGCTTTGCACAAAACATCAAAATATATGTAGCTCACACGTTTAGCCGCTTTCTATTTGTAATTGTCCCCTCATTATCTCCATTGTCATAGTACGGCTCTAATGGGCTCCAAAGATTTATTTGTAATACAGTTTGTGGTCACCTTCTTAGACCACAAGGCACGAGGCATTACCAGCTGCAGAGAACAGGAAACAAGTGCCCTCTCTTTGACTCGGAGCAGTAAAGAAAATAATAGATTGCTATCTCGCTGTTGCTCAAGCCGGTGCACTGAAGAAGAACAATCAGGCAAATGCCTTTCATGCGATTCACTTCAGATATCCAGCGCTCTACTGCAGTGTCTTGTCGCCGAGCAGCTCCTTCTTTGGTCTGATCAACGCTTCAGCTGCAGCTATGATTGTTCTCTGATTATTCCCACCTTGTGTTTTACTTCTGCTTAATGAGGATAAACAGGAAAGTACTCACATGTAAACTGACACTTTTTTTGGTAGCACTTTGGTAATTCCAGAGAGGTTTGATTCATATTTTACAGTCTCCAAAGCTGTTATAATTGCTGTTAAAAGCTGTTATAATTATTATTTTTCTAATAATAGCTGTATTATTAGAATGCACGCTGAAAAGCTCAGTGAGGCTCCACAGAACATGCTCATTTTTTAGCTAGTTCACAACAGTTCACTGTTTTAGTTTATTCTCATTGCTATAAGCTTGTTTGTCTTTGTATTTTTGTGCACATTAAAGAAATGGAGCATAATATTAAAACTCAATTTTATCTCTTGATGACAGAACCAAACTAGCTGGTCCCCATCTTTCCAGTCTTCATATGAAACTGAGCTTGCCAGATGAACTCACTTTGCTACTTTATTTGTTATCATCATACACTTATTATCCACTGTTGGGAACTGTTTACTAGTATCTGGTTGAACTACTTACATTTTCTGTAGCATAGATTCAGTGAGGTGCTGGAAACATTCCTTAGACACTCGAAATAGTCAGCAACAATACTCAGGTAGGATGCGGCATTTAAACAATGTTCATTTGCTAATAAGGGGTCCAAGGCATGACAAGAACATTATTTTTATACATGGTGCCTCATCTGTACTTTGTAGACTCTGTGTATTGCAGTTCATTACATTTGATATAAAATTTGTTGTCCAGTACACATCCGATTATACTTCATAATGTGATTTTGTGGCCTTCATTGAGTTTAAGGAGACAATGGCACTGATATATTTTTATGTGTAAAGCCATCTTTAGCTGCATAAACTCTTAATACCTTCAAACAGTTACTATGATTGGCGACCTCAGGATTTTTTTCTTATTTTGCAATTTTCTCATTGACTACCTTTCAGAGCAAAGTTAAATGCTTCTGGGAGGGCTCAGCGCTCGCATGGAGACTTATGCAACTGAAGCATGTAACTGCTATTCACAAGCTGGACTTTGTATTTGTATTATTTTGACTGTGACTTTTTAAAAATTTTGTTTCATGTGTTTTGATGTTACATTTATTTTTTAACTCGTAACACTGTAATGGTGTTCCTTTTTGGCTATCATGAAAAAAAAAAAAAAAGAAACTTCCTGCATTGGCATCCAATGTGGTCTTCTGCTGCTGTACCCCATCTTTCAAGATTTAACATGTTCAGAAATGCTCTTCTGCATACCTTAACAATTGGTTACTTGAAGTACTGTTGTCTTCACGTTAGTTAAAAGCAGGCTGGTCAATCTCCTCTGATGCATTTTCTCACAGAAAACTGCCACTCGCTGGATATTTTCTCTTTTTTTGGGCTGTTCTCTGTAAACTCTAGAGATAGTTGTGTGGGAAATTCCCAGTAGATCAACAGTTTCTGTAGTACTCAGACCAGCCCGTCTGGCACTGACAACCATGCCTCTTTCAAAATCAATTAAATCACCTTTTTTTCCCATTTTTGATGCTTGGTTTGAACTTCGGCAGGTCATCTTGACCATTTCTACATGCCTAAATGCACTGGATTAGTGCAATTGCTTTAATATGCAGTAATACAAGTGTTCCTAATGAAATGGCAAGTGATAATTATTAACATTTTTCCTATCAAACTCGTTGCAGCAACACTTTTGGCAAAATGCAAATCAAAGAGAAAATCCCGACACATTTACCAAATGGTCAGACTGTTCCTTTAAGGGCTTATTTTAAATATAGCAGTCTCGTTTAAAACAAGTAGTTATAAGAAGGATATTCAAGTGGTGCAGTACTGGGGCGTGCTTTGTTTTTCGGTCATATACACGTCTGCTTTGCTGCCCAATTTAGGTTTAGATAGGCTGGGTCACTTTGTCACTCATCTGACAGGAAGCTAAGGAGTTGCAAGTGCATTCACAAAAGGAAACAGTGGGCAAAAGCAAAACACTGGTGCCTTTCTAAACTTGATGACCAAGAGGCCCCATCTGACAGCATTTCTGCAGATGAAGGTCACCACTGTGGAGCTGACAGCTTGACAGCTGCTCATTTGTCTTTGCGTGAGAAGATGCCATTGGTGGATCTGGACCTGGTCCTAGTGTAGTCAAGCACAGCGGCTGGCACAAGCTCAGTTGTTGATAGTGGATTCAGCCATGACAGCTTTCTCACCATTATACAGGCAGGCATTAGGGTGCTGTGCACACAGTCACTTTTAGTGCATAATTAATCGCTTGCAAGCAAAAAATAGAATTTTGATTCACTTCACACAGCTGACAAGGTCAATATGGTTTGTTGAGGATTCTGAGATTTACAGCAATATGCATGAAGGTTTGACGTGGTACAGCATGGAACACTCAAGGAGAAAAATATGTCACTAAAATGAAACACTTTCACCTGTTGTCTGCTCTGGAGTTAAATGTAACACACTTCCTAGAGAGAAAATAATTTACAGTGAGTGTAGCAGTCCGGGATTTGCTCAGCTCACAGTGGCAGTGTATAAATCATGAGAACTCTCACAAAGCTTTAGGAAGCCTGTTTATGACACACTCACACCCCATATATACTATATCCTGGGAATGTTTTTCTCCTCACCATGGAAACCTCAAAAGCGATATGCTTCGGTCCTCTTACATTCAAAACATTGCTTTGTTAAAGCTTGCAGCATGTAGTACAGCAGGCCTGATCTACGGCATCTGCCTGGACTTTACAAACTCACATTTCAATCCACGGTACCATCCATCTTATCTTTGCCAACGCTGCCATTCTTGGAAACATCTGTGCAGTCGCTCTCTTGCTCACCTTCAATATCATACTCCCCAGGAAATGTAAAGTTACCGACATTAGAGCTCGCCCATGTTCAGTAGGGCTCATTTGTTGATCATTTGCTTAATATATGATCTGGCTCTTCAAGTTGTTTGGATGTGTTCAAAGTGTCTCCCATTGCTTTTCCATAAGTAGACAAGAAAGAAGTGTAATGGCTACATCTTGTTAAACAAAAGGGGAGGAGGAGCCAGCAGTACGAGGGAGTTCACAAAAGGGTACAAGAAAATCCACTTACCTCCATTTGATTATTAATCCCTGTCATATTTGTCATTCTACATATTCATGGACTGTGATGGGGACTGTTATGTCGGGTAGTGGTTCCAGTTTTTTATTTTCACACCACAGCTCCGCAGTGCTTTGGATTGTTGTGACTTTTCTTTGCATCAGATATTTAGATTGCTGAACACTTCCTGTGAGTTTGTTTGGTTTGTGTGTGTGCGTCCGTGCATGTGCGCGTGTGTGTGTGGAAGCACAGGAAACTCTCCATTAGCTTGAGAAGCTAATCAGGGCTAGAAGGAGTGGCTCCGAGAGCAAAACAAAACTCAGGGAACTAATGATGGGTTGACTGTATCTTGATTAAAGAAAATAAAAATAAAGAACCTGATGTAGTTTACATTAATGTCCATAAAACATATGCACCAGGAATTAGAGGAAAGCGAATGACAGATATACAACCATAAACATTTGTTCCTTATGTTTGCATCCTGTGGGGTACAAAGCCCCAGAGCAGTTCCTCTGCCAGCAGATATATAGTGTGAAACCATGTGTTGAGGTGAAGGGAGGGCGTTTTAGAGACCGCACTGTACAGCCTTCCGTAACTATCATGGTATGTTTAAATCACGCTCATTAAATGCTGAGCGGAACCACATGCTGAGGTTTTCTGGGGGATGCATACAGGGAATACTGAGGGCTTAAGACCTCTGTCCTCTCATACAAAGCACTGGGACGTCCAAGAACAATGTCAGGCTATTTTTTGAGTGTGCCGTATTTTGTCTTGGTCACCCCCCCTTCCCCACACACACACACACACACCCGAATGCAGACAGATGCTTTCAATCTCAAGCTTCTCACAACAACAAAAAAATCAAGCATAAAAATTACATAATTGCACGATCCACCTCCCAGTATCTGTCTTGTACGATTACCCTATCAGTTTCATTCACTTTTTAGATCCTGTACTACAAACCCTGTGTAGCCCATGGTGTGCGTTTGGGTTAACTCTAAACACTTCCTGTTTTTAATTAAAAGCCCTGATTGGCTATGACTCACTGCTTACATATATTAACATAATAAAAGAAATCTCGTTGTTTATTTTAAAGACACTAAAAAATCTAGTTTGCAATTGCTAATGCCTTCCGAGGATGAGAAACGTAAAAGAAATATAACCCACATAGACATCTGTAATCCGGAATTATTTTTAAGTGGAGTGTGTTTTTTTTCCAGTGGCACAATCCAGGCTCCATGAAGCATGTCCATCTGTTTGTTTTTTAAACCACTCTTCCTGCTGAGGGTTGTAGGGGATCCCAGAGAAGTGAAGTGTGGTTTATTTACTTTGCTTGGCCACAGAAGTTGCTTAGTTAATTTACCCGTTGGTTTTTCTGTTGAGTTTTTGAGGTATTGTCCTGCGTGTGTGTGTACAATATGTGGAGGAGATTAATTACTCACTGTCGCTCACTCTATAGTCCACAAACAGAAATCCTGTTTCTCCTATAAGCAGCCTGTCACTACTTTAGCGTTCGTTCGTCAACATGGAGGAAGCTTTGCTTGTTTTCTTTGAGAGTGCCCATACAGGACACCGCTTCGAAGTACAAAACAGGATACAAGCCACAGACAACGGGCTGCTTAATTGAGTGTCTTGTTTGGCTAGTTTTGAAAGCAAGGCACTGTCACGACACATTATGAGTAAAAACCATGCCGGTGTTTCCATTTAGTAAACACTGAAACAAAAATAAATGTGACCTCCTTTGTTCTGCTGCTTGTGATCAAACCGCCAAAACCTTTGTCAGCAGGAGCGGGTCAATACGAGGCTGTAAATCTGCAAAGACTGTTGGTGATGGCCATTACAACATGCTGTAAAAAAAATACAGCTACAAGGTCTGCCATTACTGCTGAAAGGCAAACAATAAATTAGAGGCCAAGGTTGACAGTGGCTCTGCATCTTAACAGAAGGAGTGGTTTGCTTCTGATCATCCTTTGAATCAGTGTCAGAGTGAGGAAGGCAGGAGTGCAGGGTGCTGGCGCCACAGATAAAGACACGCAGACACAGAAAGGGAAGAGCTTTGTTTCAGCTATCATCTGGGCCTGTGGGGATCGGCGACTGCAGCCGGTGTCAGCAGCATGTTAACCTCAAGCACCGAGCTTCAGTTTAGTTGACATTGATCACCATAAAATCCCATTCATGCCTGTGATCTCACTGGATTAGTGATGGAGGTCCAGGTGAGATCCTCCGCTGGGTGAAATCCTCTTTTAGGTAAATATGCCAGATGAAGATTATCCACTTTGGAAATTTGATGTCTGGTGCGATGACAGTCTTGACAGTACAAAAGAAGAATGTAAGCCAAAACAACAGACAGGTAATTGAGCATAAAAAAGGGAAATAAGGGCGCAAGAAAAGAACTGCAGATATATGTGGGAGCATACATTTAGAATAAAGCGGGCACACAAAGTTCATTATGTCAGCCTGCAGCTGAATGCGACTTATGTGTAGTTGTGTAGCTTTTTTTGTCATTTAATATGCTTTCATTTAAGCAGGATGATTTGAAGATTTAAGCAAAAGTTTTATTCAAGGTAAACTGATGAGCCTTTCAAAAATATTTCTTTTTGCTTTCCAATCACATTGGAAAACTCTCCACAGTTATTTTTTTTACACAGATATTAAAATGAGAACAAATTGGTGACATAGAATTGAGCTGTCATTTTCTTCACTTAAGTCCTACGTTGGCACGATCACAGCGTGTGTGACAAAACTTTTCTTTTTGTAATTTATCACTTGGGACGTGTTTGCAAAAACCAACAACAACAAAAACGAGACAGGTTTCAACAGATTGCAGTTTATGAATGTGTTCAAGATCGTAAGATACGAGTGGTTCTTGGAATCAACTTGTCAGTCAGTCGTTCTTATCCTCCAAATCATCGCTTCATCTTCAGAGACGAGAGACTTCATGTTGCTGCACCCCTCATAAACCTAGATTTACTCAGTTGCGCTTCTTCTATTTATGGCACATTCGTGTCTAGTGTTTAGTTACAAGCCAAAGCTTTTGTGTCTCCCTGTCTGGCTCCAATTCTCTAAACGTTAGTGAAAAATTAGACATTGCAGATGTCGACTCCACTGATATTTTGACCTGCTAAAGTGTACAACAGCCACAGCCAAAGAGAGGGAGAGATACCCTATTTTCCAAGCTAATGTTAAAACCCTGCCCAGTCTGAGTGAGCACTTTGGGCCTTACTTATAAACAAGGTGTACCACCCATTTTCTGTGGCTGCATGAAGCCCAGTGTGTAATGCTTAAGATGTGAGTATCCCGTCAATCAGCCTTTTTTGGGGTAATAGAGAAATAAACAGTCCTTATTTGGGCCCACAGAACCCCTTTTCAACAGCCGGCATCCTCCGGAGTGGTACTTCAGTAAATAAATAAAAATAAAGTAAATGTTTCCACCAACTTGTCATGTACACATGCAAGAAAAGTGCCCTAGCCGCAGCAGATCAAGGCGAGTCATTGTATGCTGAATTGCACTACACCGCCCACATGCAATGTTCTTAATACAGACCAAGTCGTTTATTGTACTGTGAGCGTCAAAAAAAGCTCCCTCATCACTTCTTCTGCTGTTTGCAGTCCTGCTGTGGTGCATTTGGTGAGACCACAAATCATTTGCGCTGTAATCAGATCATTCTGTTTTACAGTTTGTACATAGAGAGTTACCTGATAAAAACAGATGAAACAAACACACCCATGCTGCCATATTACACATACTTCCTTGTTCTGGTAAAATTGTGGGGACATTACACTGACTCCTATTCAGCCTATAATCTCGGTCTCTGCAACCTTAGTATGAACCAACTGCACTTAACCTTAATACTTGCTCCAGAACAAATCCCCATGTGCTGCATTCCTCCATTTTTTTGATCCCACAAACATGCACTTTAGTACATCCACACAAAAGCTATATGTATCGAGTATGTAAACATTACTCCCAGCATGCGTGCTGGGCTGGACTGAGAATCTTAGAAACCTCGACACAAAGAAGATAATGTCAGGCGTGTGGGCAGAGAGCGAGTACTAAGGACAAACCTGCACAAATCTTTTGGTCTTTAAATGCATCCAGTGTTTTACTGTGATAACCAATCATACTGTGAAACATGTCTGACTGAAACCAACAAGCTACAGTTTCCACAGAAATAAAACATGAAGTCATCGCTGCGAGGTATTTGCTGTCATTGTGTGACTCTGTCTGTCGAACCTGTAGACACCTACTCCACAACAAAGGGTCAGTTCAGAGCCAGCTGATGGGTGTCTCACTGTCTCCCTGCAGAACTTGTCAGCGTGATCGCATCACAGCCATGGAGGATGCAGTCAGAAAACTGTCCGTGTGTGTATTTGACAGTTACTATCAAATACACACACAGTTACTTGTTCATTTATTTCTTAAATACATCCAGAAAATTGCTTGTCTTCATATTATTTGCTATCTTTCTGTGTCTCTGTTTATCTGGATGTAAATGGCAGCAAGTTTTTAAAGACATACGTAAATGGCCACCGCACCTTACACATAACTTCAAAACGAAAAATTGTCACGTTGTCATTTTTTGTATAATCATGAAGACTAACATTGCTATAAGGCAAATGCTTTAAAGACAAGCTGCCTAATGTTCAGATGGAAAACCCTGAAGTGTTATCTAACTCCAATATGCCTATAGAAACAATAAATCTAAAGTCAAATAGCAGAGATAAGGCAGCAGAGGTGAAACGATAGTTCACAATACAAAGTGTCCAAGTAAAGGAGAGTTGTTGGTAAGCTCATTCAGAAAGTGTCCTTTGATTTTCAGGACCAAAACACTAAGCTCGAGAAAATCATATTCCTTCCAGTCAAAGGGTGTTTTGTAAATAGAATCCGAGATGTGTTCATTTAGTGGACAATTAAAACTGAGTAAACCAAGAATATGAAGTCTGCAAGACATCACATCCCATTTTTGAAAGCTTACAGGTGACAGCGTACTGGGGTATAACAAACAACGCTG
The DNA here is from genome assembly GCA_015108175.1 of Pelvicachromis taeniatus. Taxonomy (NCBI): domain Eukaryota; kingdom Metazoa; phylum Chordata; class Actinopteri; order Cichliformes; family Cichlidae; genus Pelvicachromis; species Pelvicachromis taeniatus. The sequence continues at coordinate 23,300 of VURO01020987.1, forward strand.
TGCAAAGATTTTGACAGGTTCAGCTGAGCAGTGTATGCACGCTGCTGCCAACTCGCCTTGATGCCAGTGTAAATGTGCCAAGTTCAGTTTGAACTACACCACCAGCCTTGTCTTCATACACAGCAACAATGTGATCAGTTATGTTGACATAAGCAAAAATATATATATTTAAAATCAAGATAGCGATTGAGAAAACAAGCCAACAGAAGTGGTTTTGGCAGTCATACAACACTGTGCCATGTTGACTGTTTTGCAAATATAGCTACTAGACTGATAAAGTTATAAGAGTTGTGCCAAAGGCTTTTTTTAACCCAAGTGGAAAAACTAAGAAGAACGCATTGACATTTTCTGCCGGCTGTATCCCCAACATAAACATGTTAATCAATAAAAATGTAAACTATTTGCTCCTTAGCACAAGGTTTTATTGGGCACCTTAATTGGGCTTTACTGGGTAGGTCTAAATACCACATGTTTTGACATGTGGTATTAAATTATTCTGTAATTTGCCAAATGTGGCCTCTGTTGTGAAATTATTTATTTTATTTTTTTTATTAATTTATTGGAAACCAAGGCAAGGATTACTGTAGGGTGGGCTAAACAGGGTCTGATGCCCCAAACGTTCTCGCTGTAGGCTGTCATCTTATGTGAAATAAGATTACTAAAGAACTTATTACTTTAACTGTTCTTTACTTTTACCTTATTTATTTACCTTATTACCTTAAGTTTATATGCAGAGGTCTGGGGCAATAACCATAAAAAATACATTACAGTCACTTTTAATTGGATCATTCACAGTGCAGCTTATAGAAGGATCATAGAAATTACTTATTCTTTTTAGAGCTTGAAATATTGCAATTGATTGAAATATTTCAGATCTAAAGTAATTTTCAAAGAGCACAAATTTAGTTCAGAGCAAAAGTAAATAAATATAATCAACTACCAGGCATTTTGTTTGAAAGAAGGAATGTATAATTTAAGCGTCTGTTCTAACTTCAAAACTGTGAATGTGTGTACTGTTAGGACATGTTTTTGTGTTGTTTGCCGTTATTGTTATTACATTTTGCCAGGGAGAGTTTCTCCAGTCAACTTGGTTTGAATCATTTTCACAGTGACTAGTGGAATAACTAAAATGTAATCTCCTGGTTATGATTAACACAGTAATAAAATGCTCCTATAAAATTATGCTTCTTGCCTCTTTAAATCATTTAAAACAGTGTTTTATTTCTGAACACTCAATTAGTTCTGTCTTTCAGCATCTTCACTGGCTCCTTGGCACAGAATCAATTTCAAAGCACGGCTCAACAATTTATGCCCAAAACATATATGTAATCTCTTTAAAGAATATAAATCCCTCTCTAATCTTTGAGAATAAGTAGAATCCAATCCAAACAGGCTGAGGTTAAATTCAGCTCCAATGCTGCACACAGATGGAAAAAGCTTCCAAATGTTCTCAGTTCCTGCTCTGTCTGTGTAAAACATTTTGAAATGTTCTGTGCATTGTGTTGCTTGTATACATCGAACTGAGCTATTGTGCAGAACAAAAGCTGGAAAGTAGTAAAAAAAAAAAAAAAAGAAGTTTTTTTGATAATGGCTCATTTGTGTTTTGTAAGGGGCTGAGAGAAAATGATCATGGGGCGGTTGTGGCAAGATTTTATGTCTTATTGTTTTGGTTAAAAGTAAAGACTTTTGAGCTTTGATCATTTTCCTCTTACTTTGGATTTATTTTTCCACCTTCTGTTGCACGATGAATTCATGTATTTAAGAAAAGAATAAACAAATACGTTTTTGTTTTTTTGTTGTGATAGGAAGCAGTCCAGTCTCTGTTTTGGGATTTGATTCACACTGCAGTTGCTTAATGGGTCCAACAAGCCATTGTTTAAGTACAAAAAAGCGGTGTCAGACATTGTTGTCACCATTTTGATAGCTACGTAATATATACTTGCACAGAAATCAAAGTAGAAGATTTTGCATTCAGTAATACCAATGCCTGGTATACATGTCCAATGCAGTGAAGTGTTTCCTTAGGTGTGGTCACTTAGAGGTCACTTACCAGAGCTGCCCACTGTTAGCTTCGTATCGTAGCATGCATCTAAGAATGTAAAGACTCAGCGTCTTTGTGAGACACATGAAGGACCTAGAGAGCTCCTCTTTGCTCTTTCAAGAGAAAGACCTTGCATAGTTAACATGCTTTTTTCTCTTTTAAGGCCTGCAACATATATAATGTCTTGTTTGCAGTGAGTGACGTATGAGGAGGAATGCGCAGTGCATGCTGTTATCGTAGTGGATGCAGGATTTACATGTGTTAACCTGTACTGCTGCTGCGCTCTGTTCTCCACAGCGCTCGCTGTAATAACTGTTTCTGCACAAGACATCTGGGCGTCCTTCATGTTCTTCCAGCACATGAAAACATGATTCCAACAGCAAACTCTCAAACAGCAAATCCCTGTTTGTTTTTAAAAAAAATGTTTTTTATTCTATATTTTTATTCTTTTTTTATTCTTCGGACAAACTTTCCTTTATCCGCCATCATCCTCACCGCTGTGAAGGCATATTTGGTGCATTCATCAGGCAGAGATGGGAGTTTATTACTCAGTGTTCACACATCAACAGCATGGATACAACCAAAGATGACATTCCTGCACTTTTTCATTAACACAGTTTCTATATTATAATCCTACAAATATAACATTGGGTTTGTTTGTTTTTTAATTAATATCCAGCCAGTGGTTGTGGGTAGAGCATCACTTAAACACCATCTCATTACATAGTTGTCAATGGTTATATATATGTTTGATTAGAATTGTCACACATGTATATTATGACACTGTATGAAGATACTTTAAGAGTGTAAATCTCATATTTCCATTGTACCTTTGCACACTGATCTCTCAGCTTCACCAAAGCAAGAGCTGAGGTGAAGATACTGTAAGTGACCTGCTCTCTATTTCTCATTATTATTTAGACTGTAATTTGAGGATTCAATTTTGTAAGTAGGATTATAGAAAAAGAAAAGCCAAATTTCATGAAACTTCTTGGAGTGGTGGAACATTGGCAAAGGAAGAACCTATTAAATTTTGGTCCTGTATTACTCGACATAGGGAATTGGCTGTGACGAAGTACGGGCTCTCCAAATGCCCCTGAGTGCCACTGTGCCCAAGCTGGTGAGCATATTTTTTTTCCCTGCAGGAATGACTGTGGCTCTCAGGGCTCTTATCTCATATCATGTAACGGCTAATTTTTCAGGACTATTGGACTCCAATTTTATCAGCATTGAAAATTTCTGTTCTGGTCACGATACAGTGCCACCTAAAGTGTGGATGGCCTTGCAAACAGTAGTTATACAGTATACACAGGCAACAGAGTAGTTACAGTCATTTGACTCATGGCAAACAGAGAGTGAAATAACATGTAGATGCAGGATTTGTCTTTCTTTTCTTGAGGTATTCTCACAGAAATGAATCAATATGGTAATTTTGTTTAGCTGTTCACCCGGAGCCAGTCTTGTTTATTTCCTAATGTTTTTATAATTACAGAAAACTGCCATTTCCTTTAAGACAGTTTTTTGGCCTTTTTAACTCTTACCCAAACTCTTAACCGCTCTTACCCTATTCCTGTCACTGCCCCATCAAACAACACTAGAATATTGCAAAAGCATGATATTTATCAGCAATGCTGAGAACCCACTGGCATGTCTGCACAGTCAGGTCCAAGAGTATTTTGTGCAGTAGACAGAGGAAGTTGAAAGTGGGAATGAATTCCTGTTTATTGTAAAATTCTTTAAAAGATTGTTTAAGTGCCTTTGATGGTTCTTTTTCTCCACATAGTTCTTCTATAACACACAAAAAAGGAGAAACAACATAATTAATGGTTTACCTGTTTTAAAAGCCCTATATGAGACTTGCCCTTTGCATTTGGGTCCCTTGTTTCTGCTTTAATGGTGTAACTCAAAGACTGGCCACAGCAGTTCATGTCCACTTTCCTATTTTTAAATGTCACTAAAAACAACAAACCCATTTTGCACAAGGCAGTCAACAGGACAGCTTGCAGTAATGTACCCCGAGAGAACAGAGAAATGTCTTTCAGTTTTTTATTTGTTTTTTCTAGCTTGCGTCATTAGTACTTCTGCAATCATCAGTGCAGCTCATATCTGACGAGCACAGTAGATGCTGCTGACTATTATTCTAACAAGTTGTTAGAAAATGAAAATGAATGCTGTAATTACAATCACCATAAGCTCACTTAATAATGTGTTTGTATGATAAATAGGGGATAATTCTCCATAAAGCCAATTATTTGTCACTGTTGTGTTTACAGAATGTCTCAGCTTCCAACAAGAGGCCAAAAACAAAAATTCCTGTAAGTTAAATAATGTGTAACAGCCATTTCTGTGTATCTATCTGGTGTACAGCATCTCGTAGCTTCAAAATAATCATGCCTATGGCAATTCATGGCTTTATTTTTTCTAAGGAGGCTGTTGTATCGATGTATCACCATCCTCAATGACTGGCTTTGTAAATTTTAAGATACCCACATGAACTCTGCCAGAACAAAGTGTAACAAAAATATTTTGCAAGTTTTGCACCATATTTCATTTAAACGTTAAGGTAATGAGAAGTGAAGTGAATATTCATTGGTTCCCAGCATAACTGCACCATTGAGACTTTGTCAGAGGGCTCGGCCCCTGGCGCCATGTAAAGCATATTGTAATAAGGCTTAACGTGCTGATTGAAGATAAAGCTGAGAAAAGGAAATGTAGAGGAAGGGGAACCGGGTTGTGTAATCTACTACTGAGTGATCCCTCATTGAGAAGTACAACATGCTAGAGCATTATAAGTCTATTTTTATGAATTATGCTTCATGAAATAAACTCGTAGACTGTGATATTACCTAAGCTTGATTCTCTGATTGCTCTGCTGGTGATCCCAAGGGACTTTAGAGATGTACTGACAAGCGAGCAGCAGGGGAAGGCGGCATCTGCCTTCCTTTGTTCTGAAATTCCTGTGCTGCACGCAAATCCCTTGACATGCTCACCTCCTCACTGCCAGTTAGATTAAGATTTTGAAAGGCACACCTCAACATTGCTTTCTAGTGCAACAACAGTGCCAGTTTACCCATACATTTGCAAGAATCTCGACCAGCCAGTTTATGCTTGAATTGCACTGGGGAGACAGAGCGACAGAAAGCGAGCAAAATGATAGATGTGAATGTCAGAATGTGTGAGTGGAGGAGGGATAAGCATTAAGTAGAAGACAGGTAGGAGAGGTTTGAGGCTTCAGATTGAGACAGCTGAGGGACATGAATGGCATGAAAACATGACTGTGTGCCCAGCGATAGCATCTCTTCAGCCAGCTTTCTTTTGCTTTGGAACATTACTCACATAGCTAATGGTATATGTAGGCACTCGACAAGCTTAAACCTGTTCCTCTGACTTTTAAATAGAACAGCCAGCCCCTGTGTTTGGCGCTTCCTTTGCAGCAAGGGCAGCTTAGTACCAGCCCAAAAATGCAAACAGGACATCTCATTGCTCAGGGGAAACAAATCCTCATTATGTGGGGAAAAAAAAACAACATAGTTTGAGAAACATTCCTTGTTATCCCGAAGTCATTAGAGGTACTGCCTTACTGCCGAACCAGAATAATAGGCAGCAAAGGCTGCCTTTTACAGACAAACAGGCATAAAATGCTCAACCTTTGCTTTCTAAACTACAGGGATGCATTAGGCACCACAATTAAATCATGAATTGAATGTCAGGCAGGCTTTATTGTTGTCCACCTTCTCTTATAAATCTCTTGCAAAGATTTATACGTGTTTGTGCAGCCCATTTTCTTATCTTATTTCCAGTTTGTCAAGACGGGTTTCAAGCAGTGTCAGCAAGGTCAGCCAAAGGGTAGAGAAGTGGGAAAGAAAACCAAAATTACACTGTGCTGATAACAGTTTACAGCAGCAAGACAGATTTCTAATGGAATTACATGTTACTGAGACTTTTATTGCTCCTATAATTACAGCTTGTCAGCCACAGACTAATGAGGATGTGATCAGGTGGGTAGGGCTACCGCTCTGCCCACACTGTTTCTACGTAGTTCATTAGGAACAGATCAGATATTAATTGATGAGACTGGGCGGGCCAGAGAGAGAAATATGATCCCTCAGAAATGTCAGATATCAACATTAGCTTTCACTGGGGTATATTTTCTTTCTGCCTAATGGATTTAAATCACAGATTCATTATCATTGCATCCCTGATTCAGTTGGCACCAAACCCTGAGGTAAATATCTTATACTACAGTAGTACGTAAATGTTTCATTACAGTCACTTTAAGTAAAGATAAATACCACTACAAAATGTCCCTTTCTCGTTTCATGAGCTGTGCTTTTATTATAGGTGGGGCAGTTTTGGACCAAAAACATAAAATTAGCACATAGACAGACACATAGAACCAAGTCAGTTTATGTTGGTTTACATAGTCATTTCATTTATATGGTAAATATATTTATATTAAAGACATGATGACTTATAATTTATTGACTGTTTTATTGTTTACTCCAATTGATTTAAAAGCAAAGAGTGTGAGGTTGCCAAAATATGATATTCATGCTAGATGTTGAAACAGTGATGTTGAAATTTGAATTTCAAGGTTTGTATTGTGATACAGAATAAAGCACTCATTGACTTTGTGGTTGTGTTTCTCTGCCTGTAACTCTGTCGGTTGTTTTCTAAACCAGGCTGGTAGACTGTAGTGGGATTTTCTGGAAGAACTGTCTTCTTATAAACTTTACTTCAAGTTGAAAATTGATCTTTGTTCTTTGTTTGTTTTTATGATATACATTTTAGTTACGATTTTGCCTATGTTAGTATGCACAGATCTATAAATGTGTTATGAATGCAATTACTCCCCCTTCTGTAGCCTGGCCACACTCTGCTGTTGTAAGCTTGGAGGAGATGCAGCACTGGTCCACACTGCTGAAGCAGTTTGCTAAGCAAGAGAGGAACACTGAGTGCCAATTTTGTCACTAGAGATCTCACAGAAGACAGATAGGACCAGGGTAGATGGGGAAAAAGTCATGATAGGCACTCATTGGACAGTGGCTAACGGCTAGCTGTTAAAGCTAAACCAAGCTTAACAGTTCTCGTCACACATATTTATGTGGATCAACCAGTGTTGCTCTCAACTAGAGAAATGCTACCTTAATTTATATGCCCCTCTTCTTCTCTGGTCAACCTGTGCACAAAGGGACATTCACTTGATTTCATGGGGAGAGTTCTTTAATTGGTGCTTACTGGGAGAGACAAATTTACACTTGATTTCTTGTGATTCTTGTGAATCACAAGAGCTACAGCCACCTGAGCTACAGCCACCCCATGTTTGGTGTTTGTTAGTGGTATCATGTTTAAATGATCACTGAAGAATCATTCAAAGATCAGATCCAGGACCTTAACAGAACTAATGTAGCAGAGTTGTTTATGTTTTGGAGCTTTACCATTGCACTCCTGTTCTTTTGTGTAATAAAAATAATGTTGGTATCCCCAGTCCCCACAAGCTGTAGACTGCTCCATCATTTCCCTCCTCTTTGCACATAACCTGAAATCAGCTGATTGTTGCTCAAGTGCGCAGAAAGTCTCTGCGCTTCGAAAACTTCTCTCTATCCGCCCATTGTGCAAATAACTGAACCTTAGACAAGTAGTGACAAAATTGTAACTGCAATATGGTTACTAAAATTAGTACAGTAATGCAATACATTATTGCATTATGTAATGTGATTACAGTAACGTGTTACACTCAGTGGTGATAATAACAAATTAACAGTTTAACTGTTGTTCTTGCTTTTTTTGTTCCTGACTCAAAGCTTGAGCAGGCACTTTCTGGTCAAATATTAAGCTGAACAGCCGACCATGATTCCATCCGCATCCATGCACAGAAGTTTTGTCCATTACTTCATGCGCTCTGTGTGTGTGCCTCAAATTGTAAGTGTGTGTACGTGTCTAATGTTCAAAAAGCCAACTGCATAAACCATTTTGTAATGATTGGCCTCCCCCCCACGTCCCAACACACACGCACCACCACCACCACCCCAACAGTGTGCCAAGTGAGACATGTCTGCGGGGGCAGCAAAATGAAGGATGCAAGCCGCTAAAGTGAAAACAAATATTTGTTCATAGACTATTTTTCCATGCTATGTTGAAATGATGGCCAGTTTTCCAAGTGAGGAACCAGAAACGTGGACACACAGGAGGTTAAGCTCACTGACTAGTCTTGAGATTGTGTGTGATTTTAAACAGAGGGCCTTCCCACCAAGAGAGAGATGTGCTATACTGCCAAGAGTATGTAGTGGGTAAAATCAAATAAAGCAATCTGATTACCCTGTCTATTGTCATGACCCACTTAGCCTTAATAGAAGGAATGATGAAGTCTGTGCGCACTAATGTTTTCATATGACTGCACTGGAAAAGATGAGTTCAGTTGGAGTTAACGCCACAAATAAAAAGTCAATTAAATATGCCTCAGTGATTTCTCATGCGTTTTTCTCAACACCCACTTTTCCCGTAGCATGGAAAGAGTTAATGCTGTTACCCACAGCGAGCCATGGGAAACCAAGACAGTTGGTCTTTGATGCAGCACAGTGTCTGGATTGGATTTGATTGGATTAGTGTTGGTCTATTTTGGACTGTCACAATGTTGAATCAGCAGTTTAACTGTTACTTTATAGCCATATTATAGTCAGAGTAGTTGGTGTGTGTTGACAGTTTTATACTCCATATAAAGGTAGAGTTGACATAGCAACTGTCCAATATTTCATTTGGACAGTTTCTTCTTCTGTCTCTCTCTCTACTCTTTTTGTTCTTCCTTACTATTTTCTGATGCCTCGCAGATGTCTTCTAATTGAATTCCTCATTTATCTGACAGTAAAATCATGCATCCTTCTTGAGTTAGAGTTTCCTGGGTTGCTGCCTGGTTGGTTGACTCCAACATTCCCCTGTCCTCCCCCACTGTGATGGATCCCTGATGCCAGGAGGACAAGACCAAGCTTAGGCCAAAGACTATTTGCTGCTTGAGAGGTAGGATGACTGTCACCTTGTACAACAGTGCAAACAGGTTCCAGTTTTCCTAATATCACTGTTAAAAATTTATAATTTTGTCTGCTTGTGTATTAGTTGTGCAACAATAGGATGTCTATCTGTACTGCAGATTGAGGCTGAGCCCTTATATTTACCGAGTGTCAGGAATCAGGTGACCTCGTACTTTACTGAGCTGATGGCGATGATGGGGGAGTTCACTGCTTAATGACACCCACCTACATTTTTCACATTCTTCAACAAGTTTGAGACAAATGTTGTCTCTCCCTCAATGACTCACTCTCTCGACCTTTTATCGCATATTGTAATGCACAAAAACTGAGTCAATGAACTGTTCTAAATGTGTTCTGTAAGGGAGTCAATTTGCAATAAATAGAGTTGTGGTCAAACGTTTATATCCACTCATCATTGGTGCAAATGTCATTTTTGGACTTTTAATTATTTCTTTGAACTGTGACAGTTGTTAAAGACAAAAAGGAGAAACAAAAGTTTACATTTATTTGGGATTTTCTGTAATCCAAACAGGGTAAAAAGTATACAGGCTCAAACATATCCATACACCCCCACTAATATTTGGTTAAATGTACCTTAGCAAGTTACACCTTGACCAGACACTTTGGGTAGCCATCAACAATCTTCTGGCACAATCTGGATTTTCTCAACAGAATTAGTAGAGTTCATTTAAATTAGATGATTTCCTGGCACGGACTGAGCTTTTTAACTTTTCCATTTCAAAACCATCATCGTTCTGCTGGAACACCCAGATGTTTTTAAACTTTCAACCGTCTAGCTGTTGATTTGAGGTGAAGTTGAAAACTCTGGACATAGTCCTCCTTGATCATTATTCCATCCACTTTGTCAAATGTTCTGGTACCACTGGCAGCAAATCAGAGCATGATGCTAGCACCACCACCATGCTTCACACTTAGCCTCACCTTTACTCCTCCACACGTACTTCTTGTTATTGTGGCTTAATAACTCAGTCTTTGTCTCATCTTATCATAAAACTTAGCTTGTCCATTTGAGCAGCTGCAAATTTCAGTCAAGCTTGAAAGTGTCAGTTTTGGAAAGGGTTTCTTACTTGGTCAGACTGTTTCAATTAGTGTGGATGTAAAACTCACTTCGCTGGACAGTGACGCTGTGTTTCAGCAGTTTCCAATTCATGGCAGACTTGAGCCTTGGGGATTCCTGGTTTGTTCCTGAACATCCTAAACAATTTCCGCTAATCTGAAGATGACAGTTTGGTTCTTCTTCCAGACCTCAGCAAAGTGGTATGCGCAGTTCTCTGAACTGACTATGCACCACCTGACTATGTACATGTAGTTCAAAGAACTGTACATACTGTTGTTTAGAAATAGTTCCAAGCAACTTTTCCAACTTCTCCTTCTTAGACCTTCACTGAGTTCCTTGAACTTCCCCATTGTTTTAAGTATTGGTCAATACAATGAGTGCTGTCAAACAAATCTTTTTTTATGCTGGCAAAGACAAACAGTTGTAGTCAATTATGATCACAACAAGAAGTTAATTGGCCTTAGTCTTGTCAAGTTAAAAGATGTTGTAGAACCTGCAGCACCACTTGTTAAAAGGTTGAGTGTTTGTATGTATTTAAGCCTGTGTGTATATTGTGGTGATCTTATGTGGAATAAAAAAAAATGATTGTAAACTTTGTAAACTAGTAAACTACTGGAATGATTGTAAACTTCTGACCACAGCCATACTATTATGATATAGCATCATTAACTAGTTTCAAAATTGTAAATATTGTACATGAATATAACGCTAATGCACAAAAACACAGTGGGTAAAACCTATGTGTTAATTCACAACAGGTGTATACTCTTTGGCATGTCATTGACAATTTCCATAACCACGGTGAATCAAGTTTCCTCACTGAGCTTTTTTTAACACTTGATGTGATCACAGTACAAAGGAAATTTCCAGTGCTGCATGTCGGTGTGTTGAATGAATGGCTTTGCTGTGTGTGCTGTGTAAACTCAACCTCCATCTGTGGTTCCCAAAACAGGTAGAGCGCAGATGGCAGTATTGCATCTGACCATGTTTTGACCCTGAAGATTAAAAAAAAAAAACGCAAAAAAAACACACACACAGTATCATAACTCCAGGAAATAAGAAAGCATTTCATTGTCCATGAAAGCCAAATTAATGGGCAGAGATTGATTTGTTTTGTGTTGCGCTTTTCTTGGCCATCCAGATAAGGAGGCAGATGAGTGATTAGGTTGGCGAGCTGTTCAGCAGCTGCCCTCCAACTATCAAATCTAACAGTACATCATTATACAATGATTGCTTTTTCAAGAGTGACTCAAAGCCTTACATCCATTTTAGATTAGATGATTAGATTACACTTCTTACATGGTGACAGCCTCACTGATAGGATATTAATGTGAAGTTTAACTTCAGATCTGAGTAACCTACAATAGCAAGTCTTTGATCAGGCGACACACTCTCTGCTTTAAAAGGAAAAAAAACATTTGAAAATGTATTATGCGTGTCCTCGCTGTGTCATCCCTCCCTGAAGGAGGGACCTAGGTCCTCAGAATGGCATGTCTCACTTCAGATAGGCGCCACTTGTGAGTCCAGACATATTACATCAGATGATCAGATCTCTTGTAGTTTCCACTCCAGATCAGATAAACCTGCATTTCACCTTTTACCTGGTGCCCTGAACCTGACATCTGTCTGCAATGTGTTTGTTTGAAAGAAGAAAAAAAAAAAATCAGAACTTGTGATGTTGTGAACTCGTTTAGACATCACGACATCCCACATTGAGTGCTTATCAGTACATAAATTATGCAACACGGAATACATGATGAAACTTTGATGTTAATGATTAAGAAGGTCTAGTTTGAGCACGCAACGAGCAGCCTCACCCTAGCTGGCCCAGATAGATGTCTTGGAGAACAGGTTTGTTTTTAGACTTGTGTAATAAGTTTAACTCTGATTGTGGCTGAAAAGTACAGACACTTTTTTTCTAGTGCATTTAGTTTATAATGGCTGAACAAACAGTGTTGCATTTACAAGACTAGCATTATCAGCTATCCAGGAGATAACACGGGGTGTTTTTACTGGAGGAGACAATGGGAAAGGAGGGCTTGCATAGGGAACGGAGTACTGAAGGGTGTGCCTATATGAGACCATTTTGAACCTGGAAATGTCTGGGTTTCTTTACACCAGCAGGATTAATCTTGCACATGCACACACACTGACACACACACAAAAAATAAGACATGGCCAATGGGAGTTTGTGGGAACTTTTCTGAGACCAACAGGAACGTTCAGTTCAATTACATTCTTCAAAGGCTTGTTCCCGTGAGACACAAGGTATATGTTCTAAATAGGAAAACAAGAGATAGCTGCATAAACCTATATATTTATTTAAAATACCCCCGGGGTTTGTTCCAGACCAAGTAATGCCGTTTACAGTTGCTTGTGAATTGGTACATTGACATTCCAGTTCTTGTTCTCAGGCCCTCACGCTGGTCTCCACATGGCCATCCCCTGGGTCAGCCCCCTGCCACAGTACAGCCATAATTGTATCCAGTTCAAGTTTTCTTACTCGAGGACTGAGAGAAAGGGACTGAAACGTCCTAAACTTTTAATCTTATTTGGAACTGAGGAGATCTATGCATAAAATCACAAAACATCACTTTAGGTTTCACTGAGTTCAAAGTCTGGTGAGAGTGGTTGGGGGGGGTTCACTTTCACTTATTTAAGTTAAATTATTACATTACAGCTATTAAGAAAGAGAGAGAGGG
>VURO01020987.1:36165-53186 GCA_015108175.1 Pelvicachromis taeniatus
GAGAGGGAGAGTAAAGGGGGGGGGGGGGGGTTATACTAAATTACATTTATAATTAATATTGGTTTGGTTTCTTTGTGTGCAGTGAACAGACCAGGCTGGGACATATTAGCTCATTGTTTAGATGTTTGGCTTATGCTATCCACTGGTATCAGCTGAGGGGTGATACCGGGGGGGAGATTACGTTGAGGAATGCTGCATTCACTGGGGCTAACCCTGCGCATGCTGTCAATGATGTGTAAATACCTACAAAAATGCAGACTGGCTGCTTGTTAATCTGCAATGTCTCATTTATTCCTTCTACTTTGGTGTGAGTCTTTTCCTATGAGTAGTAAGCAGTGGGGTAAGTATTTGCAGCAGTGGGTAACAATAAATAAAGTAAACCAACAAAAAAAAGAGATTTTATAATATTTCTCAGCTGCTTTTGTTTATTTCTTGAATGGTTGTCAAAGTTTTCAGACGAACATTTAACATATAAATCTTTTGTTTCACTTTGTATACCAGGCAGAACATCTCTCATACTTTCTTATCATTTACAACTGTTTTTGGACATTAGGGCAAATGACTCAGAACAGCCATCTGCAGTTGAACAACGTCTTGTGAGGAAAATAGATTATGTCTGTACCAGTTGAATTGTTGTACTGTCTAAAATATGAGAGAACTGCCTATCTAATTATCAAACTCTGTTGAGCCAGTAGATGTAAGTCAGGAGTGTGAGTTTTAAAAAAGATATTTTAGAGCTAGAGAGCCAAAGAATAACAGGAGTCTGTGAATGCCTGCTCACATAAACTGAGCAGGCATATAAACATATATTTTACTGTCACGAATCAAAGCGGAGGAAAGGAAGGATGTATGGCAGTGCAGCAAGACAACAGAGGATAGATGCAGTGTAGCAGCTGTTTATTCCTATTACAGGCAAGGGAAGGCATTAGGCTGAAATCGATGAGAATATGTGGTCACAAGGACATGAGTGACAGGTTGTCCAGTGATTTCCCGCATTGATGCACACAATTGTGCATGCATTCTTTGTTCTGTGGTGTACTGATGTGAAACTTAAGGCTGTTTTTCTGTTACTGCTACTGAAGTTTGCTGTATTTTCTTTACCAAAGGACAAATATTAATGAATCATCCAAATCTAAAACCTCATGCTCTTAAAATCATCATATGAAGAATATTCACTCTGACACACAATGACCGTCGGTTCTGCTCACAAAAGTAAAAGGCTAGCAAAGTAAACATTCATTGTCTGTGAAAAAAAAGTGTACGAAGACTTAGGAGATTAGAAGATGAGGAGCACAGTAATAATTTTCACTGTCAAACTGACTAAGTGGATAAACATTTTGAACGGCTGTGTTTACACAATGCCAAGAGACTTTGTACTTTTGGTGTCAATGATTTATTTAAAAACTTAATAAATTCTGACACATTAATTAAAGTTGAGAACTTTTGAAAATATTCTGAGATGTGTGACAAAGCAATTGAGGGAAACTATAATAACACCAGCAGATTTTCATCTCAGTTAAAACATCTGCAGTGGAAATATATCTTTAAATAACTGTGGAAATAGGCCTTCATGGAAGAAAGCATTACAGCTAATGAGCTGTTGGGGACCATGTCATTCAGTTCAATTACATTTTTATTTATATAGCGCCGACAGCAGCTACTTCAAGGCACGTTAAATTGTAAGCTATATAATACAGAGAAACCCTCTGTGAGAAAGCATTTGGGGACAGTGGGAAGGAAAAACTCCCTTCTAAGAGGAAGGGAAGAAGCAGGCTCAAAGAGGTGACCAGTTGGGGTGATCTGGTCATCTGACCAGCCACATAAATTCAAAAATATATTGCTACCAATTAACAGTAACTGCATTGTAAATAACTCTGAATCAGGCAGTAAGTAATAATAAAAAAAATATGTTACTGATATTGCTGATAAATTATTGTTATTAGAAATACTGTTAGAAGGGCTACTTTTAAAATATATCTTACTACAGATTATAAAAAATATGACATTAAATATAAACATTTAACTCATATTTGGTACTTTGAATTAGTTCAATATTGTCCTACATTCATATTGGAAGCAACCGCTTGCATAAATGTGGAATCTACCAAAGTTGTCTGTAAGTCTAAGAATTTGTCACAGAGATTCAAGTTATTTGCTTGGTTTCCACTCGAGGTTTGTTTATTCGACAGACTGTCGCTAGGTTCTTTTATCTTTTGCCTGACCGTGTTAGTCCACATTTTTGGCTGAGTGTACATTTTTTTGGCAACTACCATGACAAAAACTGCCTGCAATGTTTAGTTCACAGAAAGACACATCAGAGAGAATAGAGGGTATTTTAGTAAGCTAGCTGCTATGCTAGCAATGCTAAAAGATAGTTTGCATTTAACTTTAGCCAGAAACAAAAGGAAAGATGTGTACATACTGCAATTTGATGTCAGGATTAGCACTCTAAAAGGCTGCAATTTTTTTTTAAATTGATGCAAAATATTGGTCTTTGGTTTTGTTGAGGCAAACATTTTTTTTTTTTTACTTTTCCAATTCTTTGCACATTCAGTCATACATCTATTCCAATGGTTTCAGCCATCTCCTGCCAGAAATTTGCTGACATATATATGACTCCTTATTATGATCATTATTTCTTATCTTGAGGTAAATATTATTACTCTCACACTAATAAACTCACAAAACCACTGTGAAAATGTAGCCAGAATGCAGAATGCTACTGAAACTGGTACTGAAAAAGCTAACTACAATATTTTGGGGGCTACATCCATGTGACATTTAGTTACATTTCCAGGGAGGTGAATGTCAGGTTACAGTGCAGGTTATTTCATAGGTTTTCAAAGGGGGTTGTAGTTATAATGTACTGTACTTTAGGCTTAACAGTACTGAGGGGAGTTATTATTTCACATTACTGTGAGCTTTGAAACGCTACACCTTATAAAGGCTAATTTACATCATGAAGTCTCTCAAAAACTGACATAACACTGTCTGTGAAGCTGGATTTTAAAAATGTGTTTAGCGCCATCTTCTGTCAATACAGAATGTGACGTCATCTGGTTGATTGGTTGGTTGCGGCTAACGGACTTACATTAGTTTATGTTAGCTAACAAGTGACAGAATAGAGAACACTAAAATAAAAACTCTGTTTAAGGGGATCACTTTTGGGCTCTCCCTAGCTGCAACAATGGGTTTAATGTTAAGAAACCAAAGATATATCGTTCACTTTCTCTGTCTCTTTAGCCGTAATTGTCTGTTCACTGTTTGGCTAGCAGCACTCAAACGGGAAAATCCACCTGTTAGCCGTAATGTTCAGGTTTGTAAAGCACTTTATAAATAAGAACATTTTGGAGGAGAGCCTGTTTGAGCCAGGTGACAGGTTGTTCACCGGACCAACAAGCTGGAGTCAGAAACTGATTTTTCCTCTTCTGGCTGGGATGCAGTTGCAGTACTTTAGCATCTAGCTAGCCAAGACATGCACACATAAAGGTCATTTCAAATTCAATGCTTCTCTCAGCTCAACAAACATCAGCAAACACACTAATTGTTTGTGTCTACAGTTTATCTCAGTGTGTTGCTAGCTAAAGGTCCAGCTGCTGTATTTCACAGGGAGAGAAAAGAAAAAGTGCTAACTTCACTCACAGATGGAGAAAAGAACTGAGGTGGACTAACTGTGTTATTTAAAGGTTGCATGAAAATACTCTACCGGTTAGTGCAGAATAAACGGGTTAGTATGCTGTACCATCATGGAGTTAGATCAGTTAATCACGGCCTGTACATTAAGAAAATCTATGCAAAATCTCAATAGAAATTATTGTGCAATAAGATTCTTTTCCCTGTGCTGAGCTGTTTCATTTAGACATCCCCCATGTGCTGAATCCCACTTTAATTTTCTGTTTAGAAGCAAAGTCATCCTCTACAAAGTAGGTAACTGGAAAAAGCTTTTTTTCCTTCTTTTTTCTGCTCATGTTCTGCTTATCTGATTCAAGCTGAGAATATTTATTAAACAGCATTTACAGAAATTAGCAATAACTATAAATTTATGTGCAGTACCTCAGTTTCATGTTTCATATTTGGACTCTGTTAAACTGTACTGTCCCTTTGAAATACAGAATTAATAATAATAATTAAAAAATAAAGAATTCATCGATTTCTGTGTGTCTCCTTGTTGGGTGTGTGTGTGAGTGTTTGTATATGTGTGCATGAGGGTGGGAATGCATGCTTGTGTCTGTGTGTTCTTGTTTTTCTATGTCTGTGTGGTAGGTCAGGTCTTAGACTCCACCTCTCTCTTATAACATCTCAGGCTCTCCCAGGTGTGGGGGCCTATTTTCCCCCGCCACACTCCCTGCCAGGGACTGATGCCCCACCCTCTGTCGGGCCCCTGCTTGGGGGTGGGGTGCCTTTGGGTCTCGGGTTTCTAGCCCCAGAGCTCAGTCTGCTCTGGTGTAGCCAGCTGCCGGCGGAGCCTCCAGGCTTGTCGCCACAATCCCCTGAGGCTTCTGCACAGTGGTTGCTGGATGACCTCCCCCTCTTCTGCTCTTCTCTAGGTGGAGGCCGCGGTTGGCCCGGTAGTGATAATCCTGGGGCTCTCATGCTCTGGGGGGCCTATGGATATCTGGGGCCCGGGTCTCCTCCATGCCTGCTTCAGGTCGTGTGGGGCTCTGGCCCCCCACACCCACTATTAGACACTTACATGGAGAAACCTTATGAACACAAGCGTGCTCACGCACACGCAGGTGTACACACAGGTACTCACAGACACACACTATCTTGGGCAGCTGCTGGGTCTAAAAATATCTTGTATTATTAGTACTGTGTGCTGTTCAGTGATATTGTCATTGTTATTTATTTATACATTTGTTGTTGCTGTGGTCTCTTTGCTGTTTTTTGTCTTCTCAGCAGGTGTTGAGTCAGATTCACAGTGTTTTTGCTCTCTCTCCCTTTCTCTATCTCTCTCTCTCCTTTTCCTCTATTTTTCTCTCCTTCTCTTCTGTTAACTTTCTCCCTAACTTTACTTTCTGTCTTCTCTTTCTTTTCCATTTCCCGGTCTTGTCCGTTGTGGTTGTAATAACTCAAAATTTAAAAAATCTTATTGCTCCACTTGTGAAAGCAATTTTGTTTGCCATTTTTTGGCCTTCAGACAACAATTTGATTGCCACGCTGCTGGACAAGACACGGGGGAAAAAATAGAATTAAAATTTAGACTAAAACAAGTTTTTATTCCCATCAACTACTATTATTTTATTATATAAAGCAAGGTTTAGTTGGCTTTGCAAAATGATCCATCTGCAGCTGACATTTTAGCTCAAACTTTGAAAGAACTCAACAGACAACTTTTTTAAGTAAGGGAATTTTCCTCCCAGATTCACATTTTACACTCAATTCATGCATTCATCAACTGAGTGTAAATGTAGTCTGGTTTCTGCATATTTTAACTGCATTTGAAAACATATGTATATGCTCATATTTTGTTTTGTAAATATGTAGAAATATTTCTATTCCTACTAGGAATGCATTTACATCATGATACCCTTACCTAATTTGAAAGAATTTGCTGAAGAAAAGCAAACATTAAAAAAAGTGCTTTCAGCCTGTGTTATATTATGAGAACTAATGACACTGTTGCACAAGTGTAGCCCTGAAAGCAGCTGTGTTGTCACAGATAATCAGCATTTCACTTTCCCGGGATCGGTTATGACTCTCAAACCATAACACACATTTGAAGACTGCTGTGTTTGTGATTAAAACTACAGCTAAGTCAAACGCTTCCATCTAACAGTTTACTCTATCTATCTATCTATCTATCTATCTATCTATCTATCTATCTATCTATCTATCTATCTATCTATCTATCTATCTATCCATCTATCCATCTATCCATCTATCCCAGATCCCAGATCCCAGATACAGTCACTGCTGTTAAAAGTGTGTATAACATGTGTGGAAGTAATAAAATATACCTTAGACAGTGTGCCTTGCACCTTGGGTCTGTTATGGTTTGTTATTCAAGTATGATCACATCTCTGGAGAGAAGCTGATAGCTCCTTGGGATTACATCACGCTAATGGCTCTGATGACACTGACAGTGACATAGTGGCACACGGCCGCAGTGCAGCTCACTCCGAGTCTCCTCACTCATGATAATTGGAATGATTACAGGACACATTAGATGTTACTGATTAGATTTGTAAATGGTGTTTTGAGGATATTTAATTGACATGTATAGGAGCTATTGTCAGAGCAGAGAAGCTTTGGAAAAAGTAATGCTGACTGTGTACTTAATGCTATCAGCAACCGAAGGCTGACCAATTTTGGTTTTATGCTGGCAAATAACATTAATGATGTGATGGTGTTCTGTTCTCCCTTAGGTCAGAGGCCAGCACATACAGTGGGCTAAATTATGTCTTTG
Source organism: Pelvicachromis taeniatus (assembly GCA_015108175.1). Classification (NCBI taxonomy): domain Eukaryota; kingdom Metazoa; phylum Chordata; class Actinopteri; order Cichliformes; family Cichlidae; genus Pelvicachromis; species Pelvicachromis taeniatus. The sequence continues at coordinate 42,575 of VURO01020987.1, forward strand.
AGGTGAAGTGAACTTTCTTTTGCTTCCACTTTTGCGGTGACTCTACTTCGTGCAGGGCACTGAGCCCAATCTCATACTTCATTAATCCTTTCCCAGCCCAATGCTGGCTACTACCAGCAATCTATTGGAACAGAGGTTATTTCAAATTGTCACCACTTTACCCGGCCTTCTGGCACCATGATTTATAATCCACCACAGCCCAGGAAAAACACAAGAAAATTGCTTCTATGTGGTTTACTTTGACAACGTCTGTTGACTTCTAACGGAGACAAACACATCCCTCTTTCATACAGTAGTTAATAGCTGGAGTCAATGATTTATTGAACTGGGTCAGCTGAGAGAAACAAAATCCTTTAAGTTTCCAGAATCCTTTTATTGAAAGCCAGAGAGTATTCTTCCATATTTCCTCTGGATCAATCTTATCTGTCCTCTTGATGAAAATGGTTTTAAAACATGGAGACAAACACTGGCTTCCAGAGATTCAGGTTCACACAGCAGTGCCAAGGGTTGAGGTAATCGGGTTCCCACAATACCCACAATAACATACGCCAAGTTATTGTTATTCGAACACAGTCAATTACCTCTGTTTAGTAAGCGATTATCCTGGATATACAAGTTCAGTAAATATCACAGGTCACCACCTCCCTGTGCCGCCTTTAGTGAACAAGGCAGCATTTAATCAACTTTGACACTTGCAAGACATTATGACAACTTTACTAATGGGCACTTGTCCCTCATGGATGAGACTCATAGTATAATAGCATTTTATTAAAATTTTAGCCCAGTTTGGTTTTCTATTGGTTGTGTAAGCAAAGCAGTTGTGGAGATCTGAGAATGGGGTTTAATTGGAGAGAAAAAAAAAACATTGTCATTTTGTTAGACAGTTTCGGTAGATAATCTAAACCACTTACTCTGAAGGCACAAAAATGACTCTAAAATTGCTGCAATCGCTATGCCGAGTAATGAAGGTCCAAGCTGGATGGATGTTTATTTCACTATTAAATCAGGGAATCTCTGTCTGTCTTTCTGTATGTCTTTCCTCCACTCCTATCTTGGGAACTGTTAATCTTATTCACATCAAACTTGGCACTTGTACTCATGGGAAACTGAGTGCAGTATTGCATTTGAGGTTGTTCGGATGAGAGTTGGTCCCATTTTGGGGCCTTACTCCCTGTTCACTCATCATCCCTACTGCTTGGCAAAAATATGTCAAATAACGATATTATGGTTCAGACATTATTATAGGCACATGCGCTTGATTTGTGACCTCACAGATGTGATCGTAGTCCTCTGTGATCTCATAATGTCACCAATTTGGGGGGGGGATTATTTATAAATAATCCTTCCTTGACTAGGACTTCCTCCACTTGCTGGTGCTACCATGCCAGTGACAGTAGACACGCACTTAAAGCTGTTTTATGGTATTACCTTGACCCTGTGACTGCTCTGTCTGACCTCTTTTTTATTAATGTGTTCAGTTTAAGAGTAATGTCACTAATCTTACTAAAAGATGTCCAAATAAAATCTATGAGGTGCAGTAAGAAAGTTGCTTGATTCCACTCACAAAAAGTAAATAGTTGACTGATTTGAATTCAACAGATCTCCCCATTAAGGTCATCTCCTTTTGAAGAGTGCCCATGCACTCTTCAAAAGAAGAGTGCATGAGCCCACATCGCTCCTTTGGAAGTCCTGTTTTGACTAATTGTATGTTTACAGGACTGAAGGACTTAAACGGAGAGTGGATGGTGGATTAAAGTATGCCAAATTACTGAACTGAACTGAAAATCAGTTTTATTGGGTTTTATGGGGTGATGAATTTTAACTTTTTGTTTCACATTGGCATCAATATGTACAGAGGAGGTCAAGAAAGAGGTACAAGAGCAAGCTTCAGCTTCAGCAGCTATTCATTCAGTCTTTTTGGAGATCTTGTCTTGAATTACGAACACAAGTCCTGTCATATTTTAATCCACCCAACAATACCATATGGAAAGCATCTCATTGGCAACAGCTTCATTTATGAGCATGACAATTATCTCATAGAAATAGAAAAAAACGCAATGAACTATCAGTCATGGATTGGCCTCCCCAGAGCCCGCACCGCAACATTATTGAAGCAGCAGCAAGATCATCATCATATAGAGAACAAAACAAAAGGCAGCCAACAACCAAAGAAGAAGAGCTTTGAATGTCCTTATGAAGCCTGGAGAGCTATTCCTGATGACTACTGCTGCCTAAGAGAGTTCAGGCTATGCTGAAATGTAAAGGTGGTCATACCAAATGTTTATTATTAAGGTCATTTTTGCCTTATATACTGCTTTTTAATGTATGTTTGTATATATTTGCACACCTACTTATCATTTTCCTAGCAAAATATAAAGAAACAAGAGGTGGTTCAGACCTTTTGCTGTATATTGTAAAGACCCAGAACTACTGAAGTGCAATGCAAGATTTATGTTTGAAATCTTGCATTGCTCTCCTGCTCTTACTTTCTTTCTACAATATGAGAAAACAAAGCAACTCTGAAACGTCACACTAAACTCAGGACTTAATGCTGTAATCTAAACAGCACTGACAGTGCCAGTGTTGCATAACATTATACATTATTATCATCTCATTGGCATATGAGGTAATATATAATTTTTTCATATTATTTTGTCAGTTCTCCCAAAGTAACAGCTGTAATAATTAATTTATTCAGCAGAACTCTTGGTTCTGTTTTAATAGTTATGGCCCAACACTCGTGTTGGCTATGAAAATACGTTACTTTCCAACTTTGACTAATTTTTTGATGTCTGGAATTGCAGAAGTAGAACAGAGTCCAGCTGGATAAGCAACAGGAGCATTTCTAAAACTGTCCCAATGAAGTTGGTGAGTAAGTCTGATTATAAATGTATTTGCTTTAATGGTGGTAGTGGTACAGTTTTATTGAATTTGGAAACTCTAAAAATATATCATATATCTTTTCTTTTTTTATTCTACAACTTCTGGGTTCCCTTAAAAAAAAGTCCAGGAGCGCAGATACAAAAAAAATAGACCTTAAGCAGGAGAAAACATTATCCTCCTACTCCCTTTCAGTTGTTATTTCAGTCTGGAGGGCTTCGCCTGCCAGAAAGCTGTGTGTTATTTTGGAGGCCAGAGATGAGATGGCAGGCTCAGGAAACATTGCTGATGCATATGACAACCCGCTCAATACCTGCTTCATTTCACACCATCCATCTCATTTTACAGTGACTGGTCATTTGTCTTATGTTTGTCAACCTTTCCCTTCATCCAGGCATGAAGTGGGCTTTGACTGAGAACTATGATCTGCACATAGGCTAAGACGGTCCAGTGGGAGAGATGACTTGAACCCGGTTCATGACTCCTAGCTCTTTTTAAAAGATGTGAAACTTTCACTCGTGTATTTTGATCACTCAAAACAAATACAGACTGAATGGGGAAAACGTCTTTGCAATTAATGGGATTAAATGGTTGGACCAGATGACTTTCATTAAGAAAGTGCACTCCCAATAATGCTTTATTTGTTTATTTATTATGTCATTAGTTACGGGTTACGCTAGTGTGTGTGCTCTTACCAGAATTTTGTTAGGCAGTAGCAATTTGGTCTTGTGACTGAAGGTACAAATCAGCATGAAGTAAGGACTTGATTTACTAGCATTTAACAGAAGAGAAGAAATCTGGCTCAAAGTCAAATGAGCACATCTGTACATTGTGTTCTTGTGGCTTTGCTCTTCAAAGATTTACTGCGTGAACTCCTGGATTACCTCATGATAATGTTTATCTCTCTAATGTTGGTTAGTGAATAAATCATCAGGCAGCTTGTGAAACTTTAATGTTATGTAGACGTGATTTACATTTTCTCTGAGTTAATCTCAATTCAGTTACATGCTGCTCTCTGATGAGTTGCAGCGCTTCACCTAATTGAATGATATACTCCTCCGATATTGCGTTGGGTTGCTAAATGGACAGTATAATTATTGCTTTGCATTACTGTGGGTGGTTTATGAACAAATGTTAAAGGAAAAATTAAAAATAGACACCGTCAGACATTTATTTGTTTTGCAGTGAAATGTGATAATTGCTTATAGAGTAGTACACATCAGTTATAATTGATGCATATAAATACAAAAGTGTTCTTTAATACAAAGTAATTAGAACAAGTCCATGTCAGTTGGTCAGAAGAAAGTGGGCTATTGCTGCCTCTTAGCTCAAAACCAACAAACAGCAACACACTTGTCAGTTCCTCCTAACCTCACAGCACTTTCACTCCTGGAGATGACGCATTTGTTTTTATGCTAGTCTTGCTCCTGTCGGTTATTCATTTCCATTTGATTGTTTTTTTCACTACTTTTGCAAACGGTTGTGTCCACTCTTTACAAGCAGCAGGAAACTTTACACAAAAGGAGATTTGAAACTACAGAAATAAAGCAAATATCACTTTAAAAACAACATATAACCTGCCTTCTGCAATCAAGAGCAAAATCTTAATTGTCATGAATTTCACGTATTAGAAACTCAGCAGTTATAGATCATCTGAGTAGCAAACTGGCTGGTGTTAAGATTACTTTAATCACAGAGTGTCATCATAGTCTGACTAGAAGTCCACCTCAGCGGCTCTCGTGTTCTCATGAGCAGTTTTAGGACACTTTTCCATTTAGCTTATCAGATGATCTTGTGCTGAAGCCTACTGCGGGATTCAGTAAATGAGCAAGTTTGTGCACGCATGTACGGAAACAGGGTGCGATAGGACATTAAATTAGAGCTAAAGAGGCGTAAATTTTGTACTTTTTATTTTTTCCAATACAATTCTTTTCTCATTGGCTTGAGAATCTCTACTTCACAATATTTCAGTTTTTTTTGTCATAAATCGGACCATGAAAGCGTTGCGTATTATTGAGGCAACAATATTAAAAAAAACACCTAAAACTTAAACAGCACTTAGAAATGTAACAGTATTTTTATTCAATGCTTGAAATGACACAAACCAAACCCCCGCTGTTGCACCAGTGCTGCCAGTGCTTTCATATCCATTTTGCTGTTGTTAGTCCCGCTCGGTGTCCCCCATGGGGTTCTGAGGTCAGGCACGAGGACTCTGCTGACACCCTCATTAGTGTGAAACTACAAACCACCAGAGGTTTGTAGTACATCTGACGAATGCAGCCCGCTGTGCCAGAGTTAGTTTAAAAGTGGAGAGGATATCAGATTCATTCACTCTAGGGAATGAGCAGCTTTATTTTCTACTACGGAAAGTGGAGTCTAAATCCAGTGAGAACTTTCCACACACAAAAAAAACTACATCTGAGCTCCACGCTGCCAAAGTTTCTGTTATAAGCAGCTCTGCTGACATTCAAGGTTTGTTTTGTTGCTCCCACCCCCCACACCACCCTTTTTTTTGGTCATCAAATAAAAAAAATAATAGCAACACATGCATTTAAACAGCGACTGCAATTCACTTAAGCTGATAGCTCACATATTTTGATGATAAAGCCAAAGAAATGTAATCAGGAGCATTTCAAATATTGATAAAGAGGCAATGAAAGTGCTAATTTTGTTTTCTAAGCCACATATGAGGTGATGTTGCTGAGCTGATAATAATAATAATAATAATTATAATATCAATAAAGGCAAATTAAGACAAAATAATAAGTAGTGAGGAAACATGTCGCATGACATCACATAAATACGATGCTACTACAATGCTGTGCATAAAACAGGGACTAATGAACTAATGAAGAGAAAGAATAAGAAGGGTTAAAAAAAAAAAAAACACTTTCTGAAACCTTTTAATATATAATTTTGGACCTGAAAATATATTTTAAAAAATCACAATAATAAACAAAAGGAAAAGAAGACTGTTGTTGGATTTTAAGCAGTGATGAGTTTTAGGCTCCTTTTTTTTAAAAAGACAAATTCTTCTGGGTTGCCGAGCACATTAACAAACACACAGACGCACACATTAATATATGAGAAAGTTGCCTCAGATCAGATTGAAGAGACTTTGTTATGACAGTTTCCCCACAGGGACGCTGATCTCAGGGTCCTCTCCATATACTCTGAATCTGTTGTCACTGAGATGGTCAGCAGCTTCTAAATCTGGTTTGAGTGTCTGTTTTTCGGTGATCCCCAATGATAAGATAATGAAAACTAAGAAATGTTTTTTTATTTTAAAACACTTATAATCAAAATTGATATAAGACTAGAGAATGTCCTTGATTGTATTTTGAGCAGAGAAAGAGCTAAACACGTACAATAAACATGTACAGTACTTTTTCTGCTTAAATCAATAATATGAAGTTTATAGATTTTTGAATGTTTCTGCCTTTGGTCATGTCACATATCAGTAATAACTGGATAAACTAAACACAAAAAAACAAACACATAAACACACACACACACACAAGAGCAGGAAATCTTGAAGAGGAAGTACACAAACACGAAGCCCTCCCTGAAACTTTTATGAGTATCACAAAATTAATTGCATACTCCTACATATATGCTTTGGATCTTAATGTGGGCATTTGTGGAAGAATTGGGATTTAAAGCTTAGCTTAAGCTATAGATTGCCCAGATCTGCTGCTTCAGCCCACTCTGACTGAAGACTATTTGAAATACTTGATGTAATACGTCATTTGAAATCACCTGGCCTGACAGCCAACTCGTGACTGCTGTAAATCAGTCAAATGCTATCTGATTCACTCGGGGCTTTGACATACCACGATCATTTCCTCGGCCCTGAAAAAAAAAAAAACCTTATCTTTTGAAACGACTGTCTCTGTTTACTAACACAGGGAAGTATTCTTGCTTAGTGTTCTGTGACCACAAATGATTTTTTTTTTTTTAAATAAAAGGGTTAATGCTCCCCTCTCCTGTCTGTAAGAAGCACTCCACCCTTCGCTATAGAAAAGACTGCATTCCACAGGAAGTTTACCCGTGGCCTCTTCCTTTCATCCCTGACTCTTCCTGCCTCAACTGATCTGTACTGATTGCTGTTGGCTGGGTGGGCTGATAAGAGATGCTAATGAGAGGAGTCCCTGAGCCATTTAATGGTGAAAAGAAATTTTCACACACACATAACATTACTAGTGTAACTATACTGAGAACAAAACAATAAGTCAACAGACCAAAGCAAACACACACACACACACACTCACATAATACACAGCCAGACTCCATCCAAGGGTCAGAAATGTGATTTGATTTTTTTCCCCTCTCCTTTCCTCGCGCTGTTGCAGCAGCTGCCACAAGTTCCATCAGATAGCGCGGCTGTTCCAGGTAGCCTGGCTGTTTGTCACCACGGCCGTCAGCACCATCGCACCTGCCGCCCTTTCAAACAGAAGACTAATGCATAAGCTGCCGCTGCTGCATGGTGTGAGAATGACAGATTAGCTGCCTGTCATCGGGTCCAGTCAGGAGATGCACGTCCCGGTGCCTCAAACATTAAGCGTGCATTCACCAGTTTGCGATAGAGCAGGTCATACACAAACATGCCGTGATTCAGGAGAACACGGCCATCATCACAGTGGCTCAGGGGTAAGTGCTGTTTTCCTCACGACAAGGAGTGTGCATCGCCTGGTCCTCTGAATCTAAATTGTGGATGTTTAACAAGGAGTGATTATCTGTCTGTGTTGGTGTTAACATACTGTTTTTCTGCCTTTTGACTGCCGTGTGTCAATCAAGGCTGTAGCCAGGATGTTAAAAGTACTAAAGTCACAACCGCAGACTTGCCTGTGAATATACTCTGAATTTATCAGATCACTATGGCAACTCATAATGCCCTCCTCGCCCCAGATGCAAAGTTTCAGCTGCAGGATTCTGAGTGTGGCACCTCATTCAGATTCTGAATACAATCAATGTACTGGTCCTTTTTTTATAATCATTCACTTTGTAAATTTTGGTACTGACAGCTGAAAAGATGTCTCTATCATCTCTAAAATATGCTTTCTATTGAATTAGCACTTCAAGGGGAATGAAAATGAAATTAGCTTGTGTTGGCTGGCAATGAGGCGTTACATGAAGTTTATGCACATGGCAGCCAAACTTAAAATCCAAAAAGGAAGTCTGTCCTCACTTTTCTGCACTATTACTTACTGTGTGTGTTTCCCCTTTCTTAAATGAATTCAGTGCAGTGTAGGTGAAAATGGGTGGCAAATCAAGCAAAGGAGAAGTTGTGTAAATTCTGTTAAGAAAAAAAAAAGCACACACAGGCCTGATCCATGAATCATGAGGTTGGGATATTTTAAAGTGAAACAGAGTTCTCCTCCTGTGCCTACACTACCAGTGAGGATTTAAAGCGAATGTGCAGCTCTGGTGACGATTAGAGGGCAAAGCAGAGAGTGTGGGGACTGCTTTTTTTTGTTGTTGTTGTTTTGCTTTTTTTAAAAGCAATGGGCTATGATATTAACCATGACCTGGACCAAGCTACAGTAGAAAGGAAGTGATCAACGTGCTCCCCTTTAAATTTTCCATTTGATACTCAACTGCACAGTGTCAGAATTTTTAAAAAGAGCCAGATTTCTTTCAGAATTGTACCTGCTCAGCTTCCAGAGTCCAGGATATTATATGTTATAATGTCAGAGTTTGGACCGTACCTATGGAAAGCTTTACGCTGCTGACAAATGGAGGCAATAATTAAAGCTCTGAGCTCGCCATTGCTGAATCAAAAAAAAAAGTCAAAAGTGATTGCTCAGGTATGTGATGATTAGCTTTCCCTTACAGGGGGATGAGATCCAGATGTTCATTGTGTCTGCTGCTTGAGTGAAGGAGGGCACTCCAGCTCCTTCTCGCATGTGGGTACGACTCACTCGCTCCAAAAAGTCTAATAATCAGCTACTTTTAAAACAGGCACGATTGCCAAAACAAGCCGGCAGATAGGAAGGAGTCTGACAGCGCCTCACCTAGCAGTCGTGTGAGATTTGTTTTTCAGAAATAAATTATGATTTAGTATCAGCAAGTGGGATCCAGCTGTTTTGATTGGGATTGAATGTACACAGGGACTTGTACACATGACTGTTGTTTTTATTAAGTTTGATAGAATATCTAATCAAAACTGAGATGCTGTTTGGAGTGTCTTTGATTGACGACTGTAAGTATGGACATGTCATAGTTCATTTATAAAGGATTAGTTCAGAAATTCAGACTAGAGCTTTTTTTTAATGCATTTCCTTAGTTGCTTGTGTTTATTAAAGTTACCGTTCAAGATTTCAGACTGACTGACAAGCTGAACAGTTAGCTGTCCTGTGTAGTTGTGAGGGTTACACAATCGACAATGAATGCTTCATGATATTACTATAACAACAATGCAAAAATACTGAAAGGTCATTTGGAACTGAAAAAGGCCATCTTGTTGAGAGCAGCCATCTGGAGTCAAGGAAAGATAAAGGTCAGGCCATGTCATTAGTATAGCAATTTGTACACGGTGTGTGTGTGTGTGTGTGTGTGTGTGTGTGTGTGTGTGTGTGTGTGTGTGTGTGTGTGTGTGTGTGTGTGTGTGTGTGTGTGTGTGTGTGTGTGTGTGTAAGAGGTACTTTCAAGCAAAAGACAAAAGTAATGGTGGAATTGCTGGAATTGATCTTTTAATAAATTTCATGTGAGAGGATTGGGGAACCGCAGTGAGATAAGGCGGAGGTACAAGCGCAAAATTAATCTTTGCTTCCATTTTGCTTATTTTGAAATTACTCTAGAAAATTTGATCCACTGGAAGTCAAAATATTAATAAGAGGTTCATATCCCTTTTATCTCCAAGAATTCAAAACTGGTATTTTGTTTTGGCAATTTCACACATGGAGAAGAAAAATCTACGGTTGGCATGTTTTCTAGCCTATGAGAGCTCAGCTTTGCTTTTTTTTTTTTCTCAACGTGGCAGATACAGCTCCTCTAATGATGCAACTGCAGCTCTGCTCCGGTCACAGGCACCATTCAGCTCTATTCTAATACTTGTTGGTACGCATACATTATGTTTGCTTTTCTGACCTCGCCTTTTCACATTATCTGAGTCCAGACGCCAAATTGTAAGGATGTTTTGGTTCTCGGGGGACCACACAAAATGAGAACAAAGTCTGTTTACCTTTAGCTATTCGGTCAGCTGAGAGCCAACATATTGTAGATGATCACAGAGGAAAGAATGCATCAGAGCTTTGTCATTTATCACTGGAGCACTAACAACTCTGCAGCTGAAATAGCTTAATGGCTCAATTATTTTAGCGAAATGGTCACCACATGTTTAAATGTGTAGCTACATTTATTTCAAGGTAATAGCTGCACTCAAATGAATGTCCTATATTCTGTAAACAAGTTATCCTGCATGTCCTAAATACCGTAGATACGTAAGGGAGCTGTGAGAAAATTATATGAATGGAACTACATGTTGAACTTTTCCATAATGTATTATATATTTGAACTATATACAGTGTGAATGACAAACACAAGGCTGGATTTTGGATCTATGATGCAAACACTTTGAGTTTGACTGTGTTTCAGGAATTTGGGTATAAATAAGAAATTTGTCCACAGCCAAATTTCACTGTCATGAAAGTTTACACACACACACACACACACACACACACACACACACACACACACACACACACACACACACACACACACACACACACAC
>VURO01020988.1:20170-30356 GCA_015108175.1 Pelvicachromis taeniatus
GCGTGAGTGTTTGTCACACCAGTGACAACAAAGCTAGTGCATGACTTTTGAAATGCCAACGGCTTTGATTATTTGTATTTCAGTATTTGACACCACAGGAATAAAAACAAGCTGCTAAACAAAACAGTTTCCAGTACAGTGCCCAGATATTATAAGAAAGTAATTGGCTGTTTTTGTTTTTTTTTAACTCAGTTGAGGCTAACTAATTGAGATTAGTGAAATGCTCTTAAATGTCTTCCTTAGAAACTAGACTGGAAAATGGGCAAACACATTGTTGGTTTTGGTTTTGGTCATTTCACAGCATTTGTTTGCAGTAGGATGAAGAAAATTGCCACAGTCATCCTTTAAACAGGGCTCGGTGCCAGTCTAAACAGGGTCAAGATGGAGCGATAGCACAAATACACAACTGTATGCAAATTCACGCTGCGGTCAATCATGCACTAACCCTTCCATGCAGGGAGAAAATCCACATACAAATCCTCACAGGAAAGAGCTGCTTACAGATATCGAGATCAAGATTCATCCTGGCGAAAAGAGCATGCCACAGGTACGCTCGAATATCAGCCCATCCAAAAGTGAGTACACACACACACACACACACGTTTGCGCACAGGCAGTGGGAAACACAGCTCTAATACACATTAATACGTACTCGTGCTCACGTACGCGGACGGGCTTGGCTTTATTTTGGCCCGCTGCTCTGTGGTGAACGGTGTGAGGCTTTAGAGGGATTGGACAGTGTTGACTTTGCTGTGAACCTGCAGAGCCTCTGCGCCCTCACAGCTGCCTCCCTCATCATTTGCGGAGGGCCTCCAATCACGGTGGAAAATCAGGGTTGGGGAGGGCAGAGTATATATCACTCCTCCCCTCCTCTCCTCCACTTCCCTTTATGCCTCACCCTCCAACTGAGAGGGGAGGTTTTTATTGCTTCTCCTTGAAGGCGGCTGTCATAACTCACATTTCTTTGAGTTTATCTAATATTCCAATTATACTGCTGCATATTTGACGACCGCTGTTTTTAAGAGCACCTCTCAAGGGCACGACTGCAGCTTGGGCATTTCTTAGCCACAAGACTGCAGCAGGTCGGGTTGCCTATGACAGCTCTGTCATATCCTAATCCCCCCCCCCGCCTTCTCGACAGTGGAACGAGTCAAACACTTTACACCTGAAAGTGTTTTACATTAAGCTCTATATTTTAGCTGGCTGTGAAACCGGCCAGCTGGAAGTGAAAGGTTTCACCCAGCAACATGTTGACATTGCTCACTCATAGACCTGCAGGATTTCTGGCTTGACTCATGCTGTGATGATCCAACATTAATCAGGTTTGATTTGAGGGCCTATTGTTCACATTTAATAACCAAGCTTCATATTCACCAGCACTTCCCATTTCCTTCAGGAAACTGAACCTAGGAGTAAAAGCCAACCTTCGGAGGTCATATGCACATCGAATCAAATAGAAACGATAAAGGAGAGACCCACACCCAGCTCTTTGAATTCCGCAAATTGTTTTACTTCACTCTCATGGTTCTCATCGACCTCGTTTCAGCAGCTGTTTCTAGTTCAGAAGGAAAAGAATGCTTAGCTAAGCGGACCAGCTGCCCAGGACTGAACAATAAAATACTTTTTTTTAATGTTCCAGTTTACAACAATGGTTGTCTCTTCAAATAGAGAACCTCAACAATGCCCTCTAAGTGAGGACTTGGTGACAGTGGTGAGGAAGACCTACTTTTTAACAGGAAGAAGACTGGTTTGAGGTTTGAGGAAAGGGGAGAGAGTAAGGAGGAGCACAGAGACCACAACAGCAAAGCAATGGCTAAAGTCATTGTCTTCCACATCTGCACCAAAATGGGTAGCGCAGTGGTTAGCATTGTCGCAAGAGGGTTGCTGGTTTGAATCCACTGGACACTTCTGTATCTCTTATCTGGAGTTTGCATCTTCTCTCTGTGCTTTTTTGTCCAGGTGCTCCGGCTTCCTCCCACAATCCACAAACACGCATGTCAGGTTCACTGCTCATTCTAAATTAACCAAAGGGTGTGGCCTGCCTTTTGCCCAGTGACAGCTGGGGTAGGCTCCAGCATTTAAGAAGATGGATGAATCTGCACCAAAATCAAATTAGTTCTTCATTTGCTTGTGTCCCACCTCTCCAACAAATTGTATTCCCGGTAGACAAACAAATGGCACCGAACACATAAATATTCAGTGTTCGGTCTGCCTGGAAATTGATCTTCCACAGTCTCTGGTTGCCACATCCCTGCTAGTCTCCTCCTTTGTGTACCCCTCATAACTCCCAGGAGTAGCTTCTTAAATAAAGACAGTTGATTGGATAATGCTGATAGTAAACACTTTAGAAGTAAATTAATAATCTAAACTTATTTTTATTAACAATTCATATTTCTTGCTAGAAAGTGGAACAAACGCAGGCTCTGGGTGGGGTCAGAGTTCAGGTCTGTTCAGTAATCCTTCCAAAAGTGTGCAAGAATAATTTATGCAGTACCTGAGTGCTGATGGAGATTAAAATTAAGACCGTAAGTAAAGGCAAATACGTTCTTTGATTTGAATCTAAATTTGAACCTTCTGCTTTTGGTGTATTAAGCCCTCGAGCCCTGTGTTCTCCGAAAATGAGATTTTGGCACAAAGGCCGATTTAGCTGCAAAAGGTTACGTATTAATTCAATTTTATGAGCTAGAGACCTGAACTGCATGTTAAATCTGGCCTTATCGAGTACGCTGGAGTGTCGAGGTATGGATTGATAAGACGAAAAAATCTACAGCCTTAACGCGCTCCAGGCCTGAAACTGTAATGATGGAGCAGCAGCATGGCCGACAGCGCTGGCTCTTCTCCAAAGACTAACCACTGAACTTACGTTTCCTCCAGCGTTTGGCACCGATACATGACCGGGTTTCCAGCCTGCAGTCAGTGCCTCTCTAACACCGAGGCTTAGGTCCACTAAGCAAGACATATCTCCTGCTCATTCACTGTCTAAAAACCCCAGAGACAGCAAATACAAAAAAAAAAAACTGAGATCTATTTCATATCATAATAAAAGCCAGCGCATAATTCTATTCATTTTTGTGCCTAGATCAGTGAAATTCAAACTCTTCCATTCATTCCCAGAGAGCACACAGCACATACCAAAAGCCAAAGCCATTTACAGCAATAAGAGAGCGACTGAAAACAAGAGGCTGCATTACAGAAAGGGAAGAAAAGAGAGGGGATCTGGGATTTATTCATATACGCACTTGTGGCCAAAGAAAATGGACACTGGCTTCCATTTTGGATCCTCCGTGACTTGTTGACCTTCTCTGGGAACCAGTCGCTGGAGGCAGACAAGACATTCTTACAGAAACACGCCTGTGGTGGATATAGAGAAGTGGAAAAGCTGTTTCTTTGCCTCTTTCATTTACTTTCATACCTTCGAGGTGGCTTATAAGCCACTCAGACCACAGGGCCAATTTCAGGTGCAATTTCCTGGCAGGTCGAAGGCAGCTGCGCTCAGAACCTTGAGTCGAGCAGGGTAATATAAAAGCAAATGGACTCTTGCCCATTTAGGCTCACATATGGTCACATTTCATGGGAAAATGAGAATATGGAACATCACAGAGCTTTCAAATCATGCTATTCTTTCTTGATGACGACTATAAACTTATAAGGGTGTCACAGAGCCAAAATGCTGCCCTTTGTTTTCTAATCCCCATCAAACTAAAAAATCCAGACCCTGAAAAAGCAGAAAGTCCCCAAACACTAACCTTCCCTTGTTGTATTTGGCACCTAAACATTTGTTTTGCATGTGTCTGTTGGCTCTCGTCCTCGTCTTTATGGTCAAGGTTTGTGGTAATGTCATGCAAATGACATGCAGGGGCGGTTTACTGGACACGTCTGGGCAAGACTGTTACATCTCAGTGTTAACTTACTGTGACACATGAGCAAGCCGAAGCATTTCGTCACAAAAGCCAACGACAGCGTCCTCTAAGTCATTTCCAAGCCAGGTCCCCGGGCCCGGCCCCGAGTCGCTGCTGGCTGGCCCCCAGGCTGTTTAGCTGACCTACTAATCAGAGAGTTATTCCCTAAATAGAAACAAGCCTTTCTGGAGGTCTGTGTCAGCACTTCTGCACAAAGGAAAAAACGTCCTAGCTCTGCAAACACAAAGACACAGCCCCTGCGACCAAATACTGAAACCAGAAAAAGAATGCTCCATATATAACGTGCGCAGTCTGCATCATCACCTTACCTGAATGACCTTTGATTTTAATCAGTGTGGTGATTTACTGATAGCTTTATGTGAAAAGCCTTCAAACTGTACTTTGCTGTAGCGACTTTAGATGAGCTCAATCTGCTGTGGAGTTCCCCTCAGTAATTAAAGATGACTGTAAATAAGGAAATAAGGTCCGGGAATCTTCATGTGCAAACAATAAGTATTGAGTCACTGAGACGAATTATTGATCAGTTTTCTTCCCGGTTCGTTTGTTCATTCCAAGGCCGGAAAATTCACTTAGGGACCCCTCGGGTGGGATGAGTTGTGGGTCCACAATCACCTTTCCGTGCGCTGTGTAAACATGTTTAATAACTGATTTATAGAGGAAATGCACCACGTGAGGTCTGGTTCTGTTAGTGGTGAAGCATTGTAAGAGTCAGCTTGACTATGATGCTGCGAGTCATCGCAATACCGAGGCTGGTTGTTGGAAAATCTTTCCGTAACCTTTTCAAATGCAAATATCTAAATGTATATGTCTTTAGAGCAAGAATGTCAAACTCATTTTACTTTGTAGGCCACACACAGTCCACTTTGATCTTGAGTAGGCTGAACAAGTGAAACTCCCCTTTTTATCAGTGTAAAGAAGTTTAATTACACACTTAATCCTGGAGATTTTAGGGATTAGAAAAGGAAGCGCAGTTTCAACAGTATGTCTCAGTTCTTCTACATAACAGAGAAATGGTGCTATAGTAAATTAAAAGAAATCTGTCGCCATGACTCTTTGGACTTAAATTATGAAAATAAATGTTTTTATTTAGCCAGAAAAGTTCTGGCATGTCAATTCTCACACTGTCCTGTATTCATAAAACAGAACGTTTAAGTTAATTCACACAAAAAAAGTTTTTTTCTGTCATTTAACTATTTATTTGTTACTCTGATGTAACATGAATGGCCACGTGGGAGATCTTTATCAGTAGGAAGAGATGCAAAATTTATGAAACAGCTAAAAGTGCAACATCTATGTTTTCCATCACATTTCCCATTGCTGTACAGTAGACCGGATTGGAGTCTTTGCTGGGCCACTTTTGACCCCCGGGGCCTTATGTTTGACACTTTTAAGAAGAGATTTAGAAAGACGAACCATTTTTTTCTCCAAGTCTCTGATTAAAGGAGGCCCTTACAATTAGCAGACGTTGTGTTGATTATATAAAGTTTTGTGATCATGTAAAAAGTGACAGCTACATTAGGCAAAAGGCAGATCTGGATCTCAGAAGGTAACATGAACTGCTATGCAGATATACGAGTATTGATCCATGTTTGGTGTATAAATGACAGTTGTACTGGCATCTAAGAGCTGTGTTAGCTGTAGTCACACAAAGACCCCATTAATCCCCACAGGAACTGATAAAACAGCCTCAGCTCTTGGTGTTAGTTTGGTTCAGCTCATTAAACATTTGACTTCATATACTTTGTCACCTGTTATGACTTAGCTGTGAAATGTAAAGTTCAAAAATGAGTTTTAACATTTTCAAGGACCCTGTTAATGAATTGTGATGTGAATATATTTTTTTCTGCTTTTCGTGTCTCAGGCTGTGAAACTATATTTCTTTTCTTTTTTTTCAAAATGCAACTTTGAGTCTTTGACTCGTTTCAGTCAGCGCAACTTTGAAAGTGATGCATTTCGTTTCATGGCAGTAAAAAAAACTCAAATAAGTTAATCGTTGATGATGATAACCAACCAAACAAAAACAATCTAACACTGAAGCTGATGAAAAAGGTGATTCATTAAAATCACCTAGACTTTGGAAGCTAAAGGGATCAGGCTTTTAAAATAAAAAGCTCGCAGTTGTTCTGTGTAAGCAAACTTATGGAAGCAGAGTGAATTAAACCTTCCCTGAATAATCATCCATTTAAAAGTGTTTAATTATCACCTGGCAGAGCATCTGTTTGGGTGTTATAGCAAAAGCAGGAGCACTCTGAAATGTTTCTTGGAGTGTGAACTTGTGCCTGAGGTTTTAACTTGAGCGTGCTAACAGCTTAGCCCTGACTGCAGTCTCTTTTAACGAGAGCGTTAACATCTCAGGGTGAAAAGCACTCATTAAAAAAACATTGTGTTTATTCTGTTCTAATATTGCAGTAGAACACTCGCGCTGCACAAACTGACAGGGAAATAATTGAGAATAAAATAACCTTTAATTAGCAGGAAAGTGCAATAAAAGTGGTGCTCATAAATCTCTGTTTGAGTGGCAAAATAACAGGGAGTTAAAGGCCATTAGAAGTAAACATGTTGCAGAGAAACATACGCTACATCAGAGTGAAAGCGGAATTAAATCCACGGGAGTTCCTGTTTGTGACAATGTGGTGGAAGTGTAACCTGCTGACACGATGTAATGAGAGCCGTGATGATCCTGTGATGTGAAATGTGCCACATGAAGAGATACAGCTTCTACTCCAGGAGTCCAAAACAATAACACCCAGTGATAATCCATTTCTTTCTTTCTTTTTTAAGTCAGCACACGCACCAGACTTTCTGATCCTGGACCAGCACACTGTGCATAGCATTCCCAGAGTCAAGAGACAAGTCAGTGTAAAGTCTTATGTAAAATAACGTGACTCCCTTGGAGAGAAAAAACTATCCATACTCTTAAGGCTGAACACTCCCTCTGCTGCCACACCCACTTTAGCAGTGTCAGCCATGGAAACACAAGTCACCAGAAGCCTCTGAATGCAGGACTTTCTGACCATTCAGCAGTCACATCGTCCAGAGGAAATTCCACCAAATCAGCTCTGACTCCGCAGAGGTTGCAGACGGTCCAACGGACCTCAGTGGACAATTCTACAATTTGTTTAATGTGAAGTTGTTAAAGGCACAGAACGCTGACGCTGCCTGCTGAGCCAACATCTGTGGGAAAATCTGATTAAAGACAATATTTTGGCTAATGTGACCTGTGGATGTAAACTGAATCTCAGTGCCTCAGGTTTTATTATGTATTTACTATTGGGCCAGTTTACGTAGGACATTAAGTCTAATAAAAGTCCAAACAGGTGAGTAATAGAAAAGTCACTCCCTTAGAGACGTTATGGTGGTAAAAAGTATCCGCAGATGAAGTTGGTCATTTTAACCACAGCCTATGGGGACCGACTCACTTTCAAAGGCCAGCTTCTAGTGGACATTAGAGGAACTGCAGTTTTTGGTGCTTTGCTGCTGCTTGGCTTTAAAAGACGAGACAAGACAACAATAAACCTGCACAGGCCAGCTGGTACTCATTTATTCTGAATGCATTTACACTTAAACACCGATCAGACTTTAAGAGAGCAGCTGAAACGTCTCACTTTCACCATACAAGTACGATTATCAGCTTGAATAAGGGCCAACACGCAGTTGCCTGGTTACCCACATTCAGAGGTTTTACACCTGCACAAGCTCAAAGACAAACAACTTCAGCCCGGCACCTGGAAGAAAAACATCTTGGTCTGCATCTACCTCTGTTTTATATTTCATTTGTGGCAGCAGAATGGCAAGAAAAGTTCTTCTGACAGGTAACCTACTTTTATTCGCTCAGGTGTGCACATACATATGTGCACATACATATATATATATATATATACACACGCACACAGTGCAGCGTGGGATTACATCGGAATCCAGCGATCCTTTTTGATTCTGTGGATGACTACAGGCAATAGAGTGAGGAGAGGAAGGCCTGCATTATCCAAACACTGCTCTGTGATATCTTATGCATGGGAAATGAAATGTGCTCATGCAGCGGAGTGGACTGGTAGCGCTACATTACTTCTGCTCCTCCACTCATACATTTTCTCACTGCCGTCCGGCTGCTGCTGAATATAAATGGGAAATTTGGATGGAGCCGTCGCGGTTGCCGCTACTTCTGTGAGGTACTTGTTAAGTTAGCTTTTCATTCTAAGTGTTTCTGTCTGCATTCGGGCAGCCAATATTTTTTTTTATCCCGAGTCCGTTTCCTGTCATATGTGGAGCGGTTGCTTCGCAGGGCGGATACAGTCTATTGTGAATGGGGAAGGTGTGGTGTGGTGGCCAGAAATGACAATCAACACGGCGACTCCGCTCTATTGTGCCAGCTTTCCTTTTATTTCCTGTGTCGCCTCTCATCTCCCACACTCAGGATTCATTTCATTTATTAGCAGCAGCAGCAGCAGCAGCAGAAGCCTCCGCTCTACCATACAGGTACTCATACGCACATACTCCTTGTGACATTTCCTGTGGTAAGCAAATCTCCAGTCACAAGCTAATCAGCGCATTTTTCTTGTGATTGACAGGTCAACAAATCAACCCTTTTCTTCCTTGCTGCCTGTGCTGAGTAAACACGCTCTCATGGCTGGCTTGAGAATGGCAGGAAGTGTGCCGTAAAAAGCGGCGGGACTTTGGATGTGAAAGAGTGCAGTTTCAAATGGAACAAAGGGAGAAATCCACATGGTCCAAGCACAAAAGGGAGGCTGCTGGCTGTCCTGCCAAGTGTGAGGAATGACAGCACACTTCCATATGGAGCAGTAAAGACCTGAAGGGAAGCATTGATTCTGAATCATGCCGGTATTGTTCTTCTCACTCAGGTGTCCAGTGAAAGCTGATATTATCACATCTGGCTTTGTGGAATATGGTCTGTCTATCTCTGTGAGAACCAGCACGAGTGTTAGAGTTTGAGCCAGTTTTGAGAACCTATGACGCTTAAAATTAGATTCTTTTGGTCAATTCTTTCATCATAGTTTTATTTACATAAACATAGTTGAAGTAGTGCTCATTGAATCATGGGAAGTTTCCCAGCCGACTGAGCCTATAACAGCATAAGTAAGGAATGGCTCAGGGTCACCTGACTTCAATAAATAGAAGCTCTCTTAAGTATTTAGTCTCAAGTGGCTTACATCTGAAAACGTTCTGGTTCTGATATATGATTTTACTTCTTAATATCCACCAGGTCAGAGCTCATCTTAGCCAAATGCTAAACAGGTATAACCACATAAATTGGAAGAGGTCACACAGAACTAGACCTTACAGTTAGCATGTTATAAGATATTCTCTGGGTATTCCATATAAGTGAAGGCCCTAGAGCAGGGATGTCAAAGTCAAATACATCAGAGTGCCAAAAGAACAAATTTGCTACACGCTGAGGGCCGGACTGGTTCAATGTTTAATCATACATATTAAAATGATTGCACATAACCTATTGAACCAAGACCTAACACAGTGTACTGTATAGTACACAGTACACAGTGTACTGTATAGTACACTGTGTTACACTGTATATACTACTTTCAGGTGGTTGACAATGTCTATAATGCACAAAAACCCAAACAACATTAATGCAGTTCACGTGACTCACCAAACGCGTGCGAACCCCTTATTTAAACCCCGGAACACCGTACCTTCGGCTTTTCCCCGCAGTTCCGGTAATCAGCGATCACGAGAACGGCTTTTCTTTATTAAAGCTAAGTGACCAAATAGGCTGCCTCACTCCCCGTTTATTTGACGGATTAACTTAATGACACGCCCACCACTTAACCCAGCGCAACGCGTGAGGATTTTAACTTCGCGTGTGCGCGCAAGTGCCCAAGTCAGCTGTTTGCGGTCCGGGACGGTGGTGCTCCGTCACATCCTTCTTAGATTATGTTCTCTCATTACAGTCACACTTTATCCACACAGAAGACAAACAGGTTTGCCTTTTACCTCCGTGAACATGGACTCTGCCTCCCACCTGGCTTGAAATTCCCTGTTCTCACCGTCCACCTTCCGTTTAGCCATTATTGGGGAGGGGGGTTGCTGAAAGTTGACATCTGCTCTGAATGCTGGTGAATAATGAAGCTTGCGGCCGCTGCAGTGAGTTTG
Organism: Pelvicachromis taeniatus; assembly: GCA_015108175.1. Taxonomy (NCBI): domain Eukaryota; kingdom Metazoa; phylum Chordata; class Actinopteri; order Cichliformes; family Cichlidae; genus Pelvicachromis; species Pelvicachromis taeniatus. The sequence continues at coordinate 30,220 of VURO01020988.1, forward strand.
CGGGCTTCCGTTGCATTGTGGGGAATGGAGTATTGGTGCGTTCAAAACCCCAGCAGGCGGCTGTGACCTGCGGGCCGATTCTAATACTAATCAAATATCATCCCGCAGGCCATAGATAATTCATTCCGGCCCGCGGG